>APFE031088833.1:71688-87040 GCA_000404065.3 Pinus taeda | reverse complement strand
ATATAGATATATATATATATTCAAGTTTCAACAATGCATCATTGATACATACATTAAATCGATGATGAAAAGTTCATTTTAAGTGAATATATAGTGGAGAGATGTCTAATGTTGTGGGAAAGTAGTTGTCCCTCCAAGCCACCAGAAATTGAGAGATGTGAAACCACTTTTTAAACAAAAATATATAACATTAAGTGCAAATATATTTTAATTTATGTCCAAAATTTCCCAAAATACAAATTGGGCCCATAATTGTCCATAAATACTATTTTAAATACAAAAAGTACAAAACAACTTGTCCAAACTAAAAAGAAAATAAAACTATAAACCCTTCCAAAATGACCTTCTCCAGAAGTACAAAGTACCCATCAATTCAACCCAACTAAACTGAACTGAATCTATGTATCCCAAATGTACATTCATATATGCACATATAGATAGATGATTTATGTCATCCATAACTGTTTTATTATTGAATAATTCATCCCACTGTGTTTAATCAATGACACCAAATCCATTAAATTCAATAAATGACACCCAACCCATTAAATTTCCCATTAAAATATATCATATCAAAGCATATGGATCAACTATAACAAATTCCCAGCCATTGGGTCACATCCAAATTAATCTAGATCACACAGTCAAAATTAATTGATTGCAATCCATGTTAATCCTTGCTACCAATCAAATTCAAGTGCAAAAAACTATAAAAGAAGTTGCATTTGTAACATTCAAACAATCCACTAGCACTGGAAACATACCATCAGAAAACATTTCAGAGTATATTCAAGTATTCAAGTTATTTATTTACAATTTTTGCACAGATTATGATAATTTATTTGAATGATAGAACTTAAATAAATTTCCAATATTTTGATTATGTAAACTAGAGACTATAGTGTAACGAATGGTCTATGCATTTCAACATTTTGATCAACATTTTTCTTACTTCAAAGAATAAAGGATGTATTAATAATACCAAGAACCAACGCAACTACTACAACAACTATGTCAATAATTGCACCTAAGCTTATACTATTTGGATTTGAACTTTCTACAAATATCCACACAAACTAGTATTTTTATTCTAAATGCTATTAGATCATTTTTATTGACTATAGATAAAATCCAAGAGTATGTAATTAAAGTTTCCTTTTCATACAAGGAGGGTATGAAAATCCAATGAAAATATAGGCCCTGAATTCTTTAAGAGGCTTATAGATTTTGTTACTGAGGTTGGAACTAAAGTTCAAACTATGTGAGTATTCAAAGCACATCAACATTGTCAAAAATCAAGGTAACAGAAATACATTGCATCCATGGAGAGGTTAAATTGAATGAAGGGGCTTTAAACTAAAATTGGCCCTAATAATGCCATTGACATTAGTAGGTACAACGATTGACCATACAAAAGATGATATTATCCTTTGTAGGGGGTCTCCAAATTTTTTCGTTTCTATAAAGCTTGAAAAAGACACCTCAAAAAAGACTAGCTTTACAAAACATGAAAAGACTTGAAGTTAAAAAAGACAAGATTTACAAAACATGAGACAACGTTAAATTAATTAAGGGAATTTCGACTCACTATTTTCTTCAACAACTAAACTAATAGACATTGTGATTTTGGAGGTGGCTGACTGAGGTCTCCTAGAAAAATTTGAAACCTGTTGACGCAGAACAAAAAAGTAGCCTCTAGAGTTTTCAATTTATCTCTTCTATTGCATCAAAGTTTCCATTATACCTGCAAGCCCACTCTTATGACTTTCCTCCTGAGCATGATTTTCTCCTGTTGTAGTGAAAATAAAGGTCCTGGTATTTGCAAAAAAACCTCGTCCTAATTCAACTCATTCCAAACTCTAAAGAAAACTACCAAGAATCCCCTAATTCAAGTCATCCTCCATAGTATCCTCAGTGAGCCACAAATACACTGCAAATTTGAAACCAAAGAACACAGAGGAACAATTGCAAAATTGACAGAAGTACTCACCTTTTTAGCTAGCAAAGTTGTGAAACACTTGAAGAATTCATTGAACACGGATTGGGGGGAGATGTTGTCAGGATCACCACCTCTAAGGATATAACACTAGAAATGAATTGAGGGTGTCTATAGCTTGGGGTTACAATAAAACTAAATTGATAGAGATGCTTTGCATAAAGATTGATTTGTGAAATGATATAGGTTTAATTTTGCAATGGTATAGAGGTTGTACTGCCTTTCAAATTCTAGCCTTACATCTTAAATTATGATTTTCCTCGTGAGCATGATTTTCTCGTTGTATTGAAAATAGAGGTGATGTTATTTGCGAAAAAACCTCGTCCTAATTCAAGTCATTCCAATCTCTAAAGAAAACTACCAAGAATCCCCTAATTCAAATCATCCTCCATATTATCCTCAGTGAACCACACTTACACTACCAATTTGAAACCAAACAACACGAAGGAACAATTAAAAAATTGATAGAGCTTCTTGTGAAACACTTGAAGAATTCATTGAAAACGGATTGGGGACAGTTTCTGCCAGGATCACCACCTCTGAGGATATAACACTAGAAATGAATTGAGGGTGTCTATAGCTTAGGATTACAATAAAATTGAATTGATAGAGTTTCTTTTCATAAAGATTGAATTGTGTAATGGTATAGGTTGAATTGTGCAATGGTATAGAGATTGTAATTCCTTTCAAATTCTAGCCTCACATCTTAAATTATGATTTTCCTCCTAAGCGTGATTTTCTCCTGTTGTATTGAAAATAGAGGTCCTGCTATTTGGAAAAAAACCTCATCCTAATTCAAGTCATTCCAACCTCTAAAGAAAACTACCAAGAATCCCATAATTCAAGTCATCCTCCATATTATCCTCAGTGAACCACACTTACACTACCAATTTAAAATCAAAGAGCACAGAGGAACAATTGCAAAACTGGCAGAGCTAACCTTTTTAGCTAGAAAAGTTGTGAAACACTTGAAGTATTCATTGAACAAACATTGGGGAGTGATGGTTCGAGGATCACCACCTCTGAGGATATAACAATAGAAATGAATTGAGGGTGTCTATAGCTTGGGGTTACAATAAAACTAAATTGATAGAGCTTCTTTGCATAAAGATTGAATTATCTAATGGTATAGGTTTAATTGTGCAATGGTGTAGAGGTTGTAATGCCTTTTGAATTCTAGCCTTACATCTTACATTATGATTTTCCTCTTGAGCATGATTTTATCCCATTGTAGTGAAAATAGAGGTCCTATTATTTGCAAAAAAAACCTCATCATAATTCAAGTAATTCCAATATCTAAAGAAAACTACCAAGAATTCCCTAATTCAAGTCATCCTCCATATTATCCCCAATGAACCAGACTTACACTAACAATTTGAAACCAAAGAACACAAAGGAAAAATTACAAAATTGATAGAGAACTCACCTTTTTAGTTAGAAAATTTGTGAAACACTTGAAGAATTCATTGAACACGGACTAGAGAGAGATGTTGCCTGGAGCACCACCTATGAGGATATAACACTAGAAATGATTTGAGGGTGTCTATAGATTGGGGTTACAATAAAACTGAATTGGTGTAGATTCTTTGCATAAATATTGAATTGTGTAATGGTATAGGTTAAATTATGCAATGGTATAGAGGTTGTAATGCCGTTCAAATTTTAGCCTTACATCTTAAATTATGATTTTCCTCCTGAGCATGATTTTCTCATGTTGTAATGAAAATAGGGGTCCTGTTATTTGCAAAAAGCCTCATCCTAATTCAAGTCATTCCAATCTCTAAAGAAAAATACCCAGAATCCCCTAATTCAAGTCATCCTCCATATTATCCTCAATGAACCACACTTACACTACCAATTTGAAACCAAAGAACACAAAGGAACAATTGCAAAATTGACAGAGCTACTCACCTTTTTGGCTAGCAAAGTTGTGAAACACTTGAAGAATTCATTGAACATGGATTGGGGAAAAGTGTATGGATTCAAAGTGGTTTGTTTCTTCCTAGATTCCCCAAGTTAGCCTTTATAGATTGTCATTAGACATAGAAGATTAGTGCATGAGTCTAATGAATATTGTTTCTAAATCTCCAATATAAAACAAATTCCTTTGTGTGATTATTGGTTTCATTATCTGGTCCCCATTGAAAACAAACTTTATAAAATGATCATCCTACACCTACCATCAACATGTTTTTCCTTTTGAGACCCCATCGAAAAACATACAAAATTTTCTATGAGAGAGTTACTAACATTGGAACATCTCATCTTCCACCTCTAAATGAATTTGCCAATTCTACCGCTATCTAGATTTTGTGTTGATGATTCTAGGCTAAGAGACATGTAGGAAATTGTAAACCCAACCTGGTTTCAGTTTTAGGAATCACATCAGTTTAAGTCCCTAAACAATTTAAGGCATAAAACAATTTATAAAAAAGAATTAGGCTAGATCAACATCTTAACCAAAAAATGAAACATGTGTGTTTTATTTGAAATTCCTCCAGTGTCTACATCATTTTATTATAACACATAAAACATTTTATCCAAAACATGTATTGATATAATTGAAGATATATAACCAATTCTGGGCCAATTTCAACACACTGGCAATAATTTTCTAAGTGCAAATATGGTATTTTAAGTGGAAAAACAAGCTATCAAAAAAATAATTATTGCTATACTTGAATACATACAACAAAACCTTCGTGTAGATTTTATTTTTCAAGGATACGGTCAAAAAGGTATATGTATGATTTTTTTTATGTTGCTACTATTTTTTTATTATAAATTTTCTCTATAATAATCCATGGTATTCCAAAATATTTATTGAAATTTGCTAGAAATTATGAATAAACTAAGATGTTGTTAATTTCTTGCAGGAAAGAAAAAATACTAATATCCTGTAGGAAAGCATAATTTCAATTATTATTTTATAAATGCATGAAATAAATTTGTAGGTAGTTGCATCTATGGAAATATTTAGTTATGTTACTCGTACAAGGAGAAGTGACAGGAGAGTAACCAGTGGTGCCCAGCTGCGATGCCCTTCATCAGATGAGGACATGACAGGTGAGGTGAATGTAAAAAATTCTCCCAACAATTTTTTTGAGGATGACCATGTGCTAGGAGTTGATGTTGTCACACCATCAATCACAAAGCCACCATCAACCACAGTCCAAGGGGAAAGTTCAACTAAGAAGATCATCACTATAAGAAGTTGGAAAGAAGAAGAAGTGGTAAATGCAACTGATGAAATAGAGTTTAATGGATATTTATTTCAGGCATCTACAAAAAAACATGGTATTCCTCCATGATCAATACATTATTGGATAAATGGGCTCACTCGTAAATAATGCAGAGGGTCTCTTACAATTATGACAAAAGAGGAGGAGGCCGAGATGGTTGAGTGGTGTAAGGAGATGGCCTAATTGGGACATTGGCTAGAGTTAATACAACTCAAATCCATAGCTTCTTAGATCTTTCCGGGGAGGCCAAATCCATTTAAAGATGGGTTTTCTTGGTAAATCGTTGTGGTCTGGTTTAGAAAAAGGCATCGAGACCTTGTGTTGCATACAATTGAGGGCCTTGATAGATATAGATATTTAAATCTACACCCTGCAATTATGTCTAAGTTCTATGACACTCTTTATAATTCATACAATAAGTATTAGTATGTTGCAAACCATATATGGAACTGTGACGAAACTGGTTTACAAGAAGGAAGGAATTGTGGCATGCAGGTAATTGTCAAGAGAGGGTGCCAAAATGTTCCAAATATTTTACCTAAGATCGGGGAGTGGATAAATATTATATGTTGTGTCAATTCAATTGGCGCTTCAATCCCAAGATTTTATCTATTCAAAGGTAAAAATCAAATGAAAAACTATATACAAAACTGTGAACTAGGAGCATGCATGCCTGCACATCCTCACGCATGGATGAGTAAGGAACTTTTTTTTAATTTCCTTTGTCACTTTTCTCCATCTATTCCCAGTGGTGTCTCACATGAGAAAAAAATACCTATTAATTTTAGATGGTCATGGAAGCCACATTGTTGTGCAAACAATTAAGGAGGAAAACAATTTGGGCATCGACTTGTTAAATTACCTGCTCATACTACTCACAAATTGAAACTCCTTGATGTCAGTGTGTTTATACCTTTTAAGAACTATTTTAGGTCAGAGTGAGTTGCATAGATGGCAAAGAATCCAGAGGTTGAGGTGAAAAGGTTTGAGCTAGAAGAGCTTGGAAGTAAATCCTTTAAAAGGGATCTCACACCATCAAATATCAAGGTCAGATTTAGGAGGATTGGAATATGGCCACTGAACTATGATTCTCTTATGCATGATACTAGTCGTAGCCAAGAATTTCATGTAAATGGTCAAGAAGAAGGGCATATCCATGCATATTTTGAAATGCAAGAATATGTGGGTGAACAGGAAGATGTAATTGTCACTAATAATATAATTTCCCTCTCTCAAGGACACTTATATGTTGATGGTGATGAACATGTAAGTGAAACACAATACCATCATGAACCAATTAACAATAACATGGAGGTTGTTCTACCAACTGAAGCATAGGGAACTTTGGCTATTGATATTCTTAACGACTATAGTGATCATGCAATTGACAATGATAATGTGGTTGAAAAATACATTGATGATATTGCACTAGGAAGCAACAATGACCAATTGACATTGGCAAGCCAAGTAACCCCACCATCATGGCTAGTAGAAGCCATGATGAATATAAACAAACATGGTGTCTCAAGGACCAATGAAGAAAGCATGAACATGCCTTCACAACCAACAATTGAACAATGAAATTGTTCATTTTTTTGTGGACAATAGATCAATGGAAGAAGATAGTGAACATGATGAGGAATCATATGAATAGAACAATATAGTTCAATCAATTGTCCTAGATATTGAAAGGCAAGTGTCAAACAATGACGTGTAGGTGGCAGGGAATGAAAGGTTACTTGGTTGGTTCCTAAAGTTACCAGTAGAGATAGTGTTAATGAAAAAAAAACGTGGAACACTAGGTAGTCTTCGATTGGGCCGAAGTTCACAATTACTACTATATAGCCTTATTAGTTGAGTCTGAAAAAAAAATAAAAAAATAAAAAAAATAAATAAAAACAAAAAAAAATAAATAAATAAATAAATAAACAAAATAAATAAAAATAAATAAATAAATAATAAAAAAAAATAAAAATAAAATAAAATAATAAAAAAAATAAAAATTAAAATTAAAGTTAAAATAAAAAAAAAAAAAAAAAAAAAAAAAATAAAAATAAAAAAAAAATAAAACTTAAAATTAAAAAATAAATAAAAATTAAAATTAAAAATAAAATTAAAAATTAAAAAAATAAAAATAAATTAAAACTAAAAAAATAAATAAAATAAAAAATTGACATTCAAGAATCAAAACTGAGAAAGAAGAATTTAGACAAGGAAAAGAATTCATCAAGGATTGCTGCAGCACAACCTCAAGTAGAGGAAAGGCTTGAAAGATAGAAAGTATGGCAAGACAAGGACCATACAAAACAAATGGCAAGCCAGGAAAAGGAATCAAGAAAGGCTCAATGAATGCTTCAAAGAGAATAAGGGATGAAATTTGAAAATTATGCAAGAACAAATAATGAAACGAGGATGATGTCAACGATATTGGACCAAATTGTAGGTAATACACCATTATTCCAAGACCCATAATCATTTAAGTGCCTCAATATCAGAATGGGGGTTTACGCACTTGCTATATTCCTACCAATGCAGGTGTCAATCATATGTTCTTATCATACACCTCCACTTAATGTATGGGTTAGTAGCGCAAGTGTGAGTTGTGGGTACTCAATTCCTCCATGGATACAAGGGAAAAGTTGGACTCAATCATATGGAAAAAAATGCAACACATCCTAATCAACCACTATTAGGTAGGCCAACCTACTTGGATCAAGCAGGGAACTCAAAAATTTTGGGTACTGAAGATTATGGAGGCCATCAAGAATAGGGGTATGATATGTTTTTTTTTGTAACCATATTATGATTTGATTTTTTTTTTTATCTTTCATGACTCCATTGAATCAAACAATTTCAAAAAGTTTTAATCAAACAAATTCACGAATCACAACTGTCTTATTATGACGAGAGAATAAAATGTGATCAAACCATAATGGATGACAAGAAATCATACCACACAATCAATGAAGAATCTACAGGCCATCAAGCAAAGGGGTTTCATGTTTTTTTTGGTGTAACCACATTAGGATGTGTATTTTTGTAAAGATTACCATTTTGTATATCGATATAATCTATGTATGATTGATTTGGGTAGCATATAGAATGTTCTCTCATGCATCCACATAGGATGTTCTCTCCCACAACCAACTACTAGATGTTTACAATTTTCCAAGAAATTAACTTTGCAAGATGATGAAATTTAATTATATTTAAGTTTCACCTACATGGCACTATTATTGATATTCAAGATCAAGCTTTGTTTAATGAATTTTACTTTAAATTGTAGCAAACTGTATACATATTCATGTAAAATTGCCTAATTTATTGACACTAATATATTAATGTTATCTGAAGATAGTTTCAGTGAGAGTCAATTCTAGTCAATTCTACATGGTTATGAACAAAGAATTATTTTACTTCAAATCAACGACAATTGGTTCAAAGAATGTAATTAAAATAAGCCCTAAAATTTCATCAGAGATCAAAGAAAAAATACAACTTGAATGATGACTCTCATCATAGATAAAATTAATAAATAATAAACTACTCTCATCACATAATTTATCGACTATAATATATTAATGTTATTCAAATATGGTGTCAGAGAGTAAATTATACATGGTCATGAACAACGAACTATTGGTTCGAAGATTGTAATTAAAAAAATCCCTCAAATTTCATCACATATCGTATGAAAAATATAACTTGAAGCTACTCTCATCACAGATAAACTTGATAAAGAATAAGCTATTCTCATCATAGAATTTATCGACACTAATATATTAATGTTATTCAAAAGTGGTTTCATTGGGAGTCAATTCTACATGGTCATGAATAAAGAATTGTTTTCCTTCAAAACAGCCACGAATGGTTCAAAATTTGCAATTAAAAAAAGCCTTGCAATTTCATCAAATATCAAAGCAAAATTACAACTTGAAGCTAATATCATCACAGATAAACTTGAAGCTACATCTCATTCTACAGATAAACATGAATAAGAATAATAAAATCTAGCAAGATGATAATAATTTAAGATAATGTCAAATAACAATAGCTCCATAACTTGTTTTTGAAGCATGCGAGACCCATGTTGAGACCGATGTTGAGACCCATGACCTAAAAATTAATATATTCATTATAGGATGAAATCTCTTTACCCTCACCTTGTCAAGGATAAATGGGGTAGTAATAAATAAGTTTCTAGAGTTCTTACTTGTGATAATCTAATATTCAAAGGATTGGGAAGATGCCCAATCGTATGCTAGCTTGGGAGAGAATTCATAAATGAGGTCGATCACATGATATGTCTAGTCTAGACATGTCTAGAGAAAATCCATGTAGGAAATCTTGGAGACATGTGAGGAAATGCTCTAAACAAGGGAGGAATATGAAGAAAGCGACAACATGGAATAGGTAGCACGAGGAGGAAATAAACTTGAATAATTATGAGGAGCTTCCTATTGGGTTAAAGATATGGTCCCTTCTCACTACATACAAATCTCCTCATAATCATCGGTTTATATGGAAAGAAAAGAAACTTAACACAACTTACTATGATGGATTCATTGATTCATACAACAAATCCATGCTTTGGTAGTAATCATAGAGGTTGTTCCATTGAGTCTATGCTGCAAATCTACGCTTTTGTAGCAAATCAACTTGGAACAATTTTTAATTGATTTATCCTTGCTTCTATATTGCTACACCCAGTAAGAAGAGCATGCATAGACAACAATGTATCAATTTCGATTGAATGTGCACATGTTGAGACCCATGTCGAGACCACTGACACGACAAAGAAGAATCCTTATCTCCAAAACTTGATTTCAAAACGAAAAATTTAGAACCTTACCCAAAACAATATACACAGAGCTTATATATATTTTTTTCTAAAAACCTTCTAAAATACATGCATAAAATACATTTTTGGATAGGTTTTTGAAACCCTACCCAAAACCCAAAATACACAAAAGCATAAAATTTTGTTTTCTAAAACCCTACTAAAATACCCAAAACAAACCATCATAAATAGGTGTACATAGTAAAAGAAAAAAAAAAAGATGTCGCTAGAAAGATGTTACATAAAATTGTTATTTAATTAATTTTTGAAACCTTTTTAATACATGATATATAAAAAAACAAAAAATTATAGCTTAAGAGAGATTCTTTCGGCATAAATCACATGATGTTTTATTTGTCGACGCGTTTTGAACCAACTAGTGTGATTCATCGTCATGACAAGTTTTTATAGCTATTATAATGGATCTCTATTCACATTTGAGTTTTTTAAACTATTTTAAGTTTTAAAGATTTTGATTTGAATTTGGTAAAATGGTTTTTATTAGATTATTTTGGAAAAATGTTTTAATTTTTTTTCTTTCTTATTTTAAAATTTGAAACTTAAATCTCATGATTTACTTCATAACACCAATATTGAATTTTTTTATTATTATTTTCCAACATTTAAAAAAAAATTAAATTCACAAATCAACTTGTAATTACAAAAAAATTCTATCAAAATTTGAAAAAAAAAAAACCAAAACCATTAGCATACCACATCTACATTATAATAAAGTATAATGAGTACAACCAAAACAATTAGAATACTACATATACAATATAATAAAGTATAATGGGTCCCTAGAAGGACAATCACATACAAAAGTATTCAAGTTTATGTTTATTAAATTGTTTTCTACACGTTATTAATAACAACATAGGAAACATTACGACATATATCAAAAAAAAACCTTAAAACCAACTTGAAAAGGAAATATGTAATAAATTTATTATTTTAATAATTATCAGTAGCCTTAATTTATGGAATTTATATATAGCCTTAATTTATGGAATAATATATATTATATATATAATATATATATAATATATATATGGGGAAGTCAAAAGTTATTTTCTAGTATTATTAATAAAAAGAATTATTTTTAATTTTAATTAGTTTAAGATTAATAAAAATTAATATCAATATTTATTCATATACATTTAACTAATTATTTAAATTAAGATTAAATTAATTCTTCTTTTATTTTTTATCTAGTGAAAATTAGTCGTTTCTTTATAGTTGTTAGAATGGTATGTCTTTCTATTTACTCTGCTGCCATGATCTGATTCTTCATCTTGCCCTAATGATAAAGCACACTAATTGGTTCTAAACGCTACCAAATATTCCTAATATGATTTCTACCGAAAATGTTTCAAATATTCTAGATTCCACACTAATTGGTTTTAAAAGATACTCAATATTCCTAATATGATTTCTACCGAAAATGTTTCAAATATTGTGGATTCCATTTATTGATTATTGTACTTGGAATAGTAAAAAAATCTTATATATGGCACAACTATCCTAAATCAAGAAGAATGAATGAATCATAATTTTTTTGGATTTTAGGTTGATTAAAGAAAAACACATTTCAATAAATTAAGTTTTTTAATGAAATAAAATAGAAAGAAAATTAATATTTTAAATTATTTAGAATGATATTTACAAATAAAATAAATTAATAAAAATAAATAAGATTAAAATTTCATTAAAAACAAAAGACTTACAACTATTTGGAAACTAAATTTTCTTCTGTAAATAAGAATAATAATATTACTGAAGCTTGAGGTTATAAAACAAAGGCTTATCAATATTTCTCAATTAAACTTTTTTATGTTTACTAAATAAATAAATATGATATATTACTTTTATTTGAAAATTGTAATTATTATTAAATTTATAAATATTTTTTAAATTTGTAACATGATTTTTCACAATTACATATAGGAAAAAGAATGTGAAAATTTAAATTCGTAATATGAATTTTCATAAGTAGATAGTTAGAAAAAGAATTTGCAATTTTCACTATCTTGTGAATATTAAAATTAAATTACAATTAAATTGCCAATAAAATATAACTAAGAGTGAAGGGGATGTGAATATACACAATATGAAATACCAGTTAAATTAAAAACTTAAAAATACTTCCAAACATCAAAATCATAATTAGTCTCTCAGCGCGATGAAATACTTCCAAACATCAAAATCATTATTAGTCTTTCCTCGCAATGGGTTCATTGATCAATCACATTAGATCTAATTATCACCATAGCGGCTTACGTGACACTTTTAATGGATGCTCAATTTCTGAATGTTTCTTGTAATAAATACAGCAAAAGTATATGATTGTTACATGCATATTCCAACTCTGGACTTTTAACTAAAAATGTTGCCGAATCAACGAGACAACGTTTAAAAACTTAAAAATACCTCCAAACACCATTTAAAACAGAATTTCTCAGGGAAAATAATTACCAATAGATATAAGAATCCCAACAACATATTTATTGATCAAACACCGTAGATATAATTATCACCCCGACGACTTACTTGTCACTTTTAATGGAGCGTTTTATTGTAATAAATAAAGGTCTTCCAATGTTTCTGGTAATAAATAGAGGTCTTTGCCCTATTATTTCAAAGCAATGTTCTCTTCTAAAAATGAATGTTTCTTGTAATAATCCCAACAATAGATTCATTGAACACTATTTAAGACAAAATTTCGTGGGGAAAAATAATCCCAGTTACAACTAAATATGCAATAATCAAATGAGACGCGGAGTGGTTCAAAAGAAGATTCCAGAGATTGATCTAGTATAAGAACCCCCTTCAAGATGTGGAATCTCATTATCAAATTATTGGAAAGATTTTGCATGTTCGAATCTATCGAAGCGTTCAAGTTGTCGCTCAACAACATGGTCAGTCTTGGAAGATTCAAGAAATATCACATCTCTAGATATTATAAAATTCTTGTTTACTTCATTATAGAGATGATATGCTTCGGATTTATTTGAGTAGCCTAAGAAGATGCACGTGCAACTCCTTGCACCGAGTTTGTTTCTCTATTGCTTGGGTATCAAGGTATAACAGGTGGAACCAAAGACCCTGAGATGCCTCACTAAAGGAATGTGGCCATACCACATTTCATAGGGAGTCTTGTTTTTTATAACATTAGATGGAAACCTATTCTTTATATACACAACACATAGAATTGTATCAACCCAAAATATCAGCTTAACATTCTTGAAAAACATCATGGGACGTACCATATTTAAGATTGTCCTATTCATTCTTTCAGCTACTCCATCATGTTGGGGATTATAAGGAACAATTGTTTGATGTTTGATTCCATGCTAGTGAAGATAGTATTAAAATTCATTTGAAGCGTATTATTTTCCATTATTAGTGCCAATGGAGCCAAATTTTGCATCATTTTCAATCCATGCATGAAAGTTCTTGAATGCTTCAAAAGCATCAAGTTCAATTTTTCTATGTGCCTTGGAATGAGAATCATGAAAAGATTGTTTGCTATGCTTTCCTAGAATACAGGCATCGCATTGCTTAAGTTTCCTAAGAATTGTAGGCAAACTAGTAACACCATTTTTCTTCAACAAACGAAGGTTGTCATAGTTCAAGTGTCCAAATCTAACATTCCTTAAAAAACTTGATGGAAATGTTCCTTCATCATAGTGAGAATTGTATTAAAAGTTTTGTGCACGAGCAAAGGTACCTTGTAGCTTCATAAGTATTTATTCTTCTATCCTTGTGAGGACAAGTGAGTGATTTGATGCTTTTCTCACCTCAACCTTGTCATCGAACATATGAATGGAGTGTCCTTGCTGGCGGATGTGGACCAAAGACAACAACTTTCTCCTTAGCTCCGGGAGATATAAAACATCATGCAAAAGAAAGTATGAAAAACCAGGCAGTTTGAGCCTAATGGTGCGAAGCCCTATTGGCTTGAGTTTTGACTTGTGTGTAAAGTATAATGCTCCATCAACATTGTTAGTGAATTATTCAAAACAATATCTCCTAAACATAATGTGGCAAGTTTCTCTTCAATCAAGCAACCAATCATCATTCCAAGAAGCAAGTGAAACATTAAACAAGTCTTCAGTTACTCCATTATTACAATGTGCCACAACATAGTGAATGGATTCGGGTGCTTTACCTTTCCTTTTGTCATTGGTTTTACCTTTTCCTTCATTTCTTTCCTACTCAATTTTGTCCCACGACAACTTACATGTGGATGAATCATGTCCATCTCTATTGCATCGTATGCAATGAAGATACGAATTTTCTCCTTAGAACTTTATGCCCCCCTGCCTCTAAAATTCCTCCTTCCTCTTCCTCTTCGACCACCTCTTCCTTTAGAAAAATCTTGTGCATGATTCTTCTCTCTATGTGCAAGACACACAACTTCTTCAGAAGACTAAGGAGCTTTCTTCTTCCCAAAATCCTTCTCTCTCTTAGGAAACTTCTTCTCAATGGTGTCAAAGATAATATCCTTAAGGTTTCCACTTGCTTGCAATGACTCACGATAATGTGAATAGGTGGGATATAGTGCCTTGACATAAGCTATGAGAGGAATATGTATTTCACCACCAGTGGTTTTTATATCATGCATAATGGATCTTACTTCTAATGTTAAGGAAAGAGGGTCTATTATAGACATTTTTGGGCACTTCAACCCCAATCAAAAATGTCCATAAACTGAGGGCTCCTAAGTCCCTAAAAGTGTTGCTTCACTGCCTAAAGGAACAAGGTCAACTGATTACATCATCTCCCAGAAGTTCTCCACTGAAAACTGCTCATAAATGGTCAAAACTGGACCATACTGAAAGCTCAATGCAGAGGGTGTGATGCATATCACCTTCCCGATGTACAGGGTGCGATGCATACTGATTTTCTCCTCTGTAGGGTGCAATGGTCAGGAATGGACAAATGGCAGGGACAAAATTGCGAGGGGGAAGATCATGGAATCTTCCAAAAGCTTCCCCTCTAACACTTGCCTCTCCATTTTCGACCAAGGATGAGTAAGAGATCATCATTCTCCAAGTGGAAGTAGGAACTATCAGAGAGAAGACACTAATCAAGATCCCAAAAGATGACTCACCTCTCTGTAATCATCTATATATGGATCCCTCATCACAGAGATCCAGAGGCGGGAATTTTGTATCTTATAGAGAAGTGTTGTTGGTATTCTAGTGTACATTCACAGTGTTGGGTGATCTAGCTTTGCTTGAGGTGAAGAAGGGCTTCTTAGTTGGAGGA
>APFE031088833.1:19138-54122 GCA_000404065.3 Pinus taeda | reverse complement strand
TCCACCTCTTCCTCTTGTAGAGTCTTGAGCAGGATGCTTTTCTTTATGAGCAAGGCACACAGTCTCTTCAGAAGACTCAGGGGTTGTCTTCTTTCCAAAAGCTTTCTCTCTTTCAGCAAACTTTTTCACAAGAGAGTCAAAGGTTATATCTTTGAGATTTCCATTTGCTTGCAAAGACTCAAGATAATTGGAGTAAGTAGGATAAAGTGCCTTGAGAAAAGCAATAAGAGGGATATCCAATTCAACCTTAGTGGATTTGATATCATGCATTATAGATTTTACTTCAGATGCAAGAGCAAGAGGATCATTATTTTGCAGTTCAAGAGTGAAGAGTTTAATCATGAGTTGGACAACTTCAAGTGCAAAATGTGAGTCATAGAGTTCTTTCAGATTTTGTAAGACTTCAAAGGCAGTTGAATATGATGAAATATGGTGACTCACCTCTTCATTTACAGATGTTGCGATTAATGCATAAGCTTTGCTGTTCTTGTTTTCCCAAATGAAGAGCTCTTTGTCTGAGGTAGGTTGTACTGGGTCATTGTCTCCTTCTCTGATACACACTCCTTTCCACAACTCATTGAAAATGAGGGTGTGTTTTATCATCCGAGACCATTCAGGATAGTTCTCATTGCCAGTGAGAACTATTCCCACCATGGATATGATCGAATGCATTCTGTAAAAAAAATACTTCTGCTGATAGAAAAATACTTCTTCCAATATATAGTAAAATTGTACTCAAAAAGGCATTCTCAAAAGATTTCAAATCTCTTCCTCATTTACCAATATGTACGTCAATACCTCACGCTACAACTTTATGCAACATATTTTCTCCAAACGTATTTTCTTCAAATGCCTCCAATGTTTCATATAAAAGCATCCAGCATTACATTCAAATATTACATATTACATATCACTTCAACGTTTTAGATGCTCCAATGGTAATGTAATATACGCCCATTACATTCAAATATTACATATTACATATCACTTCAACGTTTTAAATGCTCCAATGGTAATGTAATATATGCCCATTACATTCAAATATTACATATTACATATCACTTCAACGTTTTAAATGCTCCAATGGTAATGTAATATATGCAAAGCACATGTTACCATACAATGAAGCATACGATCCTGCAGTGTCAGGGCTTCTTCCGTCGGGAGCTCGACCTCTTTGGATGCGCCTTGTCTCGTTTAGCCACACACAAATCAATGAACAATAATGGTGTTCCTTCAAATGATCCCAAGTGTTGTCATGAGCTTCTGGCTCTTTCAAGACATGAAAGTTATGCTTTGCAGTGATGGTGGTGGGCGTTTTGTGACATAGAAACCAATGCAATGCATAGTAATGCAACATCAACAACTGTCGGCGGGATACTCCACATTCACAACTTCAAAACAATATATATATGTAACAGTGTTTCTGGAGCCAACATATATGCTTTCAAAATAGCGTGACAGCGTTTCAAAACAGGCATAGTACAGAGCGGCCAGAAACTCCTCCCATTCTTCCTGAAATCAAAACCTAAGACTGAGAACCCAAATTCCTCCCGTGAAGCAAAACCTCAAGGAATCCAACGGACAACAGGGTCGCCTGGCAAGGCACGCGGAAGTGAAGGAAAGCGCTAAAACTATGAAACATTTATGGATTCTATGTCAGGATAGCCAGAGAACGTTTGCATCATTCAGGTGAATGTCAGGCGCAGGTCTGTATAAATGGAATATGGCAGACAGAGAGCAGGTAGTGTCAGAAAGGCGTACAGGCACTCAATCACTGAATTATATGGAGAGCAATGGCGCAGACCAGGAGTTACAAAGACATAAAGGCTAAAAAAAGGAGTTGGCTCTGATACCATGTCAGGCCAGGAAGTAACTCCATAGGGCAGAAATAAATTGACTGTATTATTCCATCGGGTAGGTCCTCATTATATACATGAGGGAGAGACTGTTTAGTTCGTCTCCCGATGACTGTTCATATTTCCTATCTATTTATTTACAATAATTCACCCAATCACAAGGATTAGGTGTCAACAAGACCCATAACCTTTCCCATCTTCATAAACCCATGTCTTGGTTTCTTACCAGTTTATGATTTTAACTCCTTGCTATGTAGTTAAGATATCAAGCATCTAGCCAATCCAGACTGACGTATGCCTCTACCACTTCAACTCTAAGCTCTGGAATAGCAGAGCTCTTGAAACGCATCCATTGCTCTCCAATCTTCTCATCATAGATAACATGCTTTAGATATCTCAGACTTGCAACTGATTTAGGCAGCTTCCTCAATCGGGAGCACTCTCTCATGTCAGGCTCCTCGAGTTTCTTTAGTTTTCCTATCTCTTCGGGAAGTTCTTTTAGGCATTCACATAGCGAAATGTCTAGATATTCCAGCTTCCCAAATTTTCCAATAGATGTTGGAAGCTCTTTCAAACCTAGACATGCAGATATGCTTAACATTCTTAAAGAGATGAGCTTCCCCAAGTCATCAGGCAACTTCTGTAAAAGGTGACAACTAGTGATAAACCACTTCTCAACTGATGACATGTCACAGATACCAGGGGGTAACTCCTCGAAATCACAACAATGGTCCAAGTTAAAATCTTGCATTATGGGAAGCTTTAGGCTTGACTGGGAGCTGTTGAACCTGGACATATTTCCAAGCCCTTAACATAATCTCAGAGATAGCTTCTCCAAGTTTTGCAAGACTTTACTGTGCTCTTGAAGCGTGGGCACATTCAACTTTTCCAAGTGAATAGTCTTAAGCTGAGTAAGTGAAGATAAGGCTGGTAGACCATTCATTGTGGCTTTCTTGTACCCATAATTAAACACTATGAGTGTTGTTCGGATTAGGAAAGAATATACACACATTCAGTTATAAATTGACCAAGAAAAGCAATAACAGATTTGAAAAACTAAAACCAAACACGCAAATAGACACATAGGATTTACATGGTAAAACCTTGATAGGGTGTCAAGGAAAAATCCACAGGGAAAGGGATTGGAATCTCTATTAATTAAACAATGATTCTCCATGATTACATTTTTCAGGTATTCACTAGTTTTATACCAACCTCCTCCTTTACATAACTGCTATTTCGGTATAGAACTAACTAGTTACATTTTTACTCAATTTTACATAATTTGTTGTCAAACTTCGAACAATGAGGACTTTCAGTTTCCTCATGGAACTGAAAAATGATGGAAGAAAGTATTTTCTCACAGAAAAGAGTAAAACCAAAGCCTCTGCCTCACCAAAATTCATCTCACACCATTGATCGTCTTCCATTGCACCTGCAGAGGTGAACCACATATGCAAAGTAGATTAGAACATTATAGGTTACTGCACACCCTATGAAATCATTGCATATCTTATCTAGGAACTTTTGAATCAATGATCAACACCTAGATATCATTACATATCTTTTCTTGCAGATCACAGAGTGAAACACCTATTTGGTGTAGGATAAGGTTGGCATATGACAATTCTTTTGACTCCCATGTTTAAAAAAAAATATGTGTGCTTCAAGCAAAGCTATTAAAATCACCCACCTGTGTGAATGGAAATAACTTGAGCATTAAACACTTGATCCTTGAGCAGTTCCCATTTTGCTGGAAAACTGTCCTCCTTTTTGGGCATAAGCAACCTCTTCCTGCGAGATATGCTGCCTCGGGATGCCAAATATAGGGCCAAATCCCGCATTACATCATGTTGGGAAAAGTACAGCTCAGAGGCACTGCCATAATTGATTGCTTGGCTCCTACTACATCCAATTACAAAAGACAGCAACACAATGTATAAGACAGAGGAAGACTTGATTAAATGATCTTGAGCACACAACAATTAGAAATGAAGTTGCTTACCTGAGATTGCTTGTTAAATTCAGCAGATTTCTGCTTGCAAGCTCTAACAAGATGACAAAAGCATCTTTCCACTCCATCTTTCGCACATAAACTCAAATATCCAATAATGCATCCACTGATATTTTTCTATCCTCCGGAAATGACCCCAAGTGTAAGAAGCACTCCCGTGCTTCCTCATCCAGGGCATCAATACTGGTCTCCAAGCATCTAAGAAGCCCTTCTTTGTGATAATATGATATCGATTCCCCATGTAAGAGCTTGTTCTTGGCACCCTCCCAGGCTGGATGAGGCTGACCATACAAAGAGCTTTTGATCACCTTCAGAGCAAGTGGCAGACCTTTACATTCCGCTTGCACCTGTGATTCATACATCAGCAACACTAATTGAAAATTCTATAGGTGGAAACCAATCAAATACCAAAAACAAAATTTGTTGAAAGCATGAATATTTTGCCTCATAAGCTTAAAGTTTATTCACAGGTTTTTGTTTGATTGTTTATGAAGATGAATATACAATTGAGTCTATGGCTAGAATCTTGTTCACTGGATTACCGATACCATTGTTAATGGTAGAGTAAGTATTAATACGGAATTATGTGAAACTATAACAATATCTTGATATGATATGCCACTGTAGTAATTGCTTGTAATTAGGGACATTTAGGAGAACAAGTCTCACAATCATTAAATTGAACCAAACTTAGTAAAATAATATATTGCATATAAATAACATTCCAGTACTGTAAGAGACATACCTGTGTGACTAGCTGCTTGTTCGCATTACTTGGAATTGATTTCTATCCAAAAGCCCAAAAGCAGAAAAGACACAGAGCATCGACATCATCCAGCAATGGCAATTCATATGGCCTGGTAGAGGTTGTTGTGCGGATGATAGAACGATCTCGTGTTGTGACAAGGGTCTTATAACCTTCACCTTCAAATAACAATTTCTCTAAAATTGCCTTAGACGAGACATCATCTAACACCACAAGAGTTCGCTTGCCTCGCCTGAGCAGCTGTTGCTGCATCTGTCTATGTGCATCCTCGATATTCTGAAAATTAGGTTTCTTCCTCCGAACAATCTTCTCCCACATGGTCTCTAAAATTTCCTTCAGGTTCGGGGATTGTGAGACGATGATGAAAATGATATTGTTTCGAAAAGCAGCTGCCATACATAAAAGTTCAATTTGTTAGGATGGAAATTTCCATAATTGAACAGAAATACAAATTTATTAAGTGCAAAAAGATAGCCCTTTGGGAAATGAAAATGGTTTGAATAATTAAAATTCCAAATTACCTTTAATTTCTTGATCATTGCAGAGGGACAATGCCATAGTTGTTTTCCCAATGCCCCCCATACATTGCACCGCTACTACGGACACCTCTCTTTGGAGTAGAATCTTCTTAACATTAACAATGATTTTCTCCAGTCCCACTACAAAATCAGATTTCACTGAGCCACTACAATTAGAAGCAGAAGCTTCATCAAAATCTCCAACAAGCATACCATGTGCACCCATTTGTTGTAACATCATTGCATTCTCATCGGGATCATTGGTGAGCCTGGGAACGATTGTTTCATTCACGTTTCTCTCATCCACTACCTCCAACTCGTACAGATGGCGAAGACTCTTGAATTCTGATATGATATTGGCCAACTCAAGAGATAATTGGTCAGGTATCTGGTATTGAACGAAGCCATGGATTTCCTTTTCCAGCTGGTGGATTTCAGAAGCATATCTGAAGCTCTGGAAAGTATTAAGAGGGCTGGTTTTCTCGCAATTTTTCACCAATTGAACACCTCTATTGAGGATACTCAGGGAGTTCTGATAGATGGTATTCGGTTCATTATTTTGTATGTTCAACAAACGGAGGTGCCCAACCATTTGAATAAGGCCTGCCAGCAGTGATTCCAATATATGGCATAGCCCTTTGTAATTTAATGTCACCATCATGTAAGGGGTGTCGTCTCATTCAATGGAGATCGTGAAGGTAAATGTTCTTAAGAAAAGAGAATTAAATGTTCTTCATCAAAAGCTCCAACAAGCATACCATGTGGACCCATTTGGTGTATAAAAATGGCTTTTTTTGTTGGGAATTTCTGATAATTCCAAACAAAAACTGAACAGAGAATAATGCTCTATTTTAACACACGATCTTACCAAAGGGAAGCAAAAAAATTGTTTTTTGGAGAATAGAGTTTTTCACACACATAAAAAACTTTGTATTCATTAATAAAGCTTCCTGATACAAAAAAAAGGATCTTCCTCTCACAGAGGGATTACACATGAACACTTTAGTTCCACACAAAAAAAATTACTCTCTCAGCTTGAGGAATTTACACTGATGTGTAAAAATTTCTTATATATGCTCTGTTGCTTCTATTGCATTTCATATGCAACTACAAAAAAATTCACTTGCACTGCTGCGCACATTACATTTCATTGCATATCCAAAAACAACAAAACATTCCCTCAACATTACTCTTGGTCTTGTAAACCCATTTAACTCCAATGACTTCTTTTCCTTTTGGTAATTCAACTAAATCCCATGTCTTATTTCTTTCTATGGCATTGATCTCCTCATCCATAGCTTCTATCCATTTCCTATCCTTAATTGCTTCTTCGAAATGAACAAGGTCATCAACATGACAATATAAAGCAAACAAAGATTTCAAATCTTCATTTGTTACCTCTTGTTCATAAATGTCACTTAAATTTCTGAACTTCTTACCTCTTTCATTTGGTGTACAAGTGCTTGAAGAAGCACTTGAATTTCCTCCTTGTGGTGTGCTTGGACAAGAACTTTCATTTCTCCTCAAGGGTGTCTCTTGCTGCCCTTGTGTTGGTGCTGCTGTTTGGGGATGTATTTCAGCGATCTCCTCATCATCTTCATCATGTGACAAAGAGATTTTAACATTCACCATTTTCTCTATGCTTCCATCCCAAGCTTCCTCCTCAATGAACTGAACATCTCTACTCACAAAAAACTTCTTGGTGGATGGGTTATACAACCTGTAAGCTTTGGATTCATCAGTGTATCCAATGAAAATACATTTCTCCCCTTTGTTGTCCAACTTCTTCCTTAGCTGATCTGGAATGTGTGCATAAGCCACACATCCAAAAACTTTCATGTGGGTGAATCCTTGCTTTGTCCCACTCCATGCTTCTTCCGGCACTCTGTTCATGACTGCTTTTGTAGGGCATCTATTCAAAATGTACACTGCACAGTGTACAACTTCAGCCCAATAATCATTTGGCAAATGTTTTTCCTTTAACATGCTCCTCGCCATATCCATGATTGTCCTATTCTTCCTTTCGACAACACCATTTTGCTGCAGAGTGTACCTTGTGGTAAACTGCTTATGAATTCTATTTTCTCTACAAAAACGTAGAAATTCTTTGGAGATATACTCACCTCCTTCTATCAGTTCTTAAACTTTGATATGCAGCCCACTTTGATTTTCTACAAGTGCTTTGAAATTGCGAAATTTTTCGAACACTTCACTTTTGTTCTTCAGGGAATAGACCCAAGTTTTTCTAGTAAAATCATCAATGGATGTTAGAAAATATTGGCTGCCTGCAAATGATGGAGTTTGCATCAGTCCACATAAATTTGAATGGACAATCTCTAAGGTGCTTTTGCCCTTATGCTTTTCCCAGATGGAAAACTTTGTCTGTGTTGTTTCCCTAAGATACAACCTTCACAAAGGTTGTCTGGTTTCTCTATCAATGGTAATCCTCTTACCATTCTTTTTCTACTCAACAAGTTAAGACCTCCAAAGTTGATATGTCCAAATCTCAAGTGCCACAACGAATTTTCATCTTTTGGTTCTCTTTGGAAAGCCTCTTATGTCATTGCTGCTATTTCTACTCCATCTTTCAAATCTGCTTTCATTCTAAGAGAGAACATCTTATTCCTTGTCATCTTCACTTTAGCAATACATCGTTTGCTGGGTGCTCTATCCATGATGGTGCACACATCATTCTCAAAGAAAACATTGTACCCCTTTTGAACAAGTTGTCCAATACTTAAGAGGTTACACTTCATTCTAGGAACATAATAGACATCTGTTATGGTTTTCATTTCACCTTTCCTTGTTAAAACATTTACTTCTCCTTTTCCCATAACAGAATTTTTACTATCAATCCCTAGTGTGACTTGTGACTTCACACTTTGATCTAACTTAGAAAACATGGCTATGTTTCTTGTCATATGATTACTGCAAACAGAGTCTAGAAACCATACATCTTCACTCTTTATTTCAGCCATATTATATGCAAACAACAAATTATCTTGGCTCATATTTTCTCTAGTGAAATTTGCACTAGATCTATTATTCATATCATGTTGCTTCTTCCTACATTCATTTGCATAATGCCCATATTTCTTACAATAATAACATTGGACATTGGATTTATCATACATTTGTCCTTGAGCATGATGTTGTCCACTTTATTGATTGTCGCCTTGGCCTTGGTTCTGATTTGGATTGTTGATTCTTCCTTGAGCATTTGCTGGACTGTTTCTTCCACCTCTACTTTGGCTTCTGCCTCTTCCTCTCTTGTTTCCTCTGCCTTGACATCTTCCTCTTCCAAAGGATATCTGGGTCTTGAAGGCATTTTCTAGAGATGATTTTTCATTTCTACTCAATCTTTGCTCATGTGTTATCAGTGATGCATGTAGTTCATCAACTGAGAAATTTGTGAGATCCTTTGTCTCTTCTATGGTGGTGACAATCACATCGAACCTTGAGGGTAGGATCCTTAATAGTTTCTCCACAATCCTCCTTTCGTCAAGAATTTCTCCATGAGACCTTATCTGTGTGACCAGACCAATCACATGAGACAATAGTATTTCTAGGAGAGGAAGCTATTACACCCAGCAGCTTACATGTGGATGAGCAGATTTCTGAAACAACTTTTTTCCCGGAGCGTAATGTTCGTGTGCCATAACTGTGTGATTGTATGACATTTTGGACGCTGATGTGGCATTGCATGGCGTTTCTGGCAGCTTCTCTTGATGGCTATGCCTGAGAGATTTCCAGTAAGCCGCATCCGCCTTGATCACCGCCGCCACCACCAGACCGAGTGCGCACCAGACCATTTGACGAGCATTTTGATAACATTTTAAGTTTAAATATTTTGAAAAACTGTTTCTTGTGATGTATTACCGAAAACGTCATTACTGCCCTCTTCCAAATAGCTGAAAATCACTTGCACCTGGGCAGGAGGCCTACAATTTGATGGCACATATTTACTCGTGAATATTTAGAATTGGTGACACAATATTTGTTTTTATTTAAATAACTTAATTTCCTGTTACTTAAAGCTTTTTAGGCAAATATTTGTTTTTATTTAAATAACTTAAGTTCAGGTTACTTATTTAGCATCGTTTTATGTTACGGTTATGTTTAATTTTTTTAATAAAATTGTGGAGTTATGGAAACAAAAATAAATGAAAATATTGTTTTTATTTAAATAACTTAAGTTCAGGTTATTTTTTTCAGGTAAAACCTATATGGATTTTTTTCATTAAAATTTTATTTAGCATCGTTTTATGTTATGGTAATGTTTATTTTTTATAATAAAATTGTGTCGTTACAGAAACAAAAATAAAGGAAAATAACTAGTATATAAAGGTTTCCAAACAACTCAAAGTTGCTTCAATTCTTATGTAAAACAAGGTGAAACAAATCGAATTGGATGTCGTTATGAGTAGGTGGTATCACCTTTTCAGATTCTAGTGTATCTTATTAATCCAAAATCAATGTAGGTTATTGAATGAGTATAACTGTAATATTATTGTAGATATCTATAATGATAAAATTGGCTGAATTTAAAGTTTGAAATTGGAATTGAAAATGGGAGGGGGCTCTAAGACAAAATTGGCTGACTCTAAGATATGAAGCCAGTGACATGGGTAGTTAGTAGAGTAAATGCATAAATTAGTGGATAAAATTATTAGAAAGGGAGGAGGGTATGTAAAGGACACTAAAAATTTAAGATAGAATCAATTGTATTTTTATCTAAGCCACATGCCCAAACTATTCTAAAAATACACATAGAAACAAATATGCATGTGGTGGAAGTTTATCATAAAATTGACATTGTGGAGTCCCTATTAGGGAAAGCATGGATCATGATTTTTAAGAATTTTTATATTATGGAAGCAACATACTTTCCATAACTATTACACTATTACCATGCTTCAATAATCACTCAACTATCAAATTCTAGTTCCATGTCAAACTTCCAAGTTCTCCTTAGCCCTTTGTAGTTCAAGGAATCAAATGCATCTTTATCCAAGCCACATATGCCCAAACTATTCTAAAAATACACATAGAAGCAAATATGCATGTGGTGGAAGTTTACCATAAAATTGACATTGTGGAGTCCCTATTAGGGAAAGCATGGATCATGATTTTTAGGAATTTCTATATTATGGAAGCAACATACTTTACAGACTTATTACACTATTACCATGCTTCAATAATCACTCAACTACCAAATTCTAGTTCCATGTCAAACTTCCAAGTTCTCCCTAGCCCTTTGTAGTTCAAGTTTCACCCCTGATAGGATGGTCACATGGAAACTACCAAGAGCTCAAGGAACGTTTTTTTTCTCTAAAAAACTGTGCAAGATTTTGAATTATATAAATTTAGAAATCCACATAGCACTCTAGAATCATTGAGAAGCTTTGGAATGCAAAAATAACCTCTCGAAGGCACTGATGACTAGGTTGAGGAAGATGGTAGCATAACTTTACTTGCAGATGGCACTAGACTATGTTTGTGGCTTCAAAGGTGCAGATTGCACTCCAATACAACAAGGTGAAGTGTGTTTTGACCTTCATAATGTATAGGCCCATGCTTCCTATGCCTTCAACAATTATTATGTTAAGAATGGGATATTGCCTAACACTTGTGAATTCTACCAGAGTGCAACTCTTACTACCCTTAATTCACGTGAGTTTTAAATATATTTAAGTATCTTTCCATTAAAAATGTGTTTATCACTGTGAAAATATGTTTGTTATTAGTAATTTAGTATTGCAAAATATGTTTGTTATTAGTAATTTAGGATTGCAAGGACCTCTCTTTAAGTTGCAAGATTTGGAAAGCCACTTTCCTCTTACCCAAACCACTGCAAATTATTTTTATAAGTTCTTTTTGTTTCCTTGTTTTTCTCAAGAAGCATATGCTACAAATTTCTCATCATCAACCAAGGACAATTTTTTTTTAACATTTATAATAATTTATACTTTGAGTAGTAGTAAGAACAATCATCTAGTTAAATTACACCCGATCTAAGTGCTACAAAGGAGACAGAGAAGTTCCATTGGTTTAACATTCTAAATTGAAGAGTAAGAAATTTGAATGGGAGATATTATCAATCTTTAGATTTCATTTATTTTGTCAAATTCTACAAATTCAACATTAGATTTACATTTTTCACAAAATATCCATGCAAGGAATCTCTATTCCATTGTCTACAAGAGTACACCTCAGGAATTGTTCACTTAACAACAAAGGCAAAATTCTTACAATTGAAAATGCCTCCAAAATTCCTCTGAACTCACCACCATCTAGAAAATATATCCAAGATCTAACATCTGTTAGATAGATATTTAAAATTGATCTAACATCTGTCACATAGATATTTTTAAAATTTTGAAGATGTGTGTCAACTAATAGTAGAAAGAACACACTTAAAAATGATAGTTGTTTATTTATGACTGACCACCTACTACATTCTAGAAATTAAAAATTCCCGCGTGAGTGATGTAAGCTAGCCATATATTGTCTCATTGTTTCTCACTAACGAAAATGAAAATAAATAGGGTGGATTATAAGTGAGTTGGTTATACATGTCAAATGTAGTAATTATTTTTACAGTAATGATTCTTTGTCTCACTAACTAGAAGGAAAATAAATAAGGGTGGATTATAGGTGAGCTGGTTATACATGTGAGATGCCTTAATTGTTTTTAAGGCAAATTATAGTTGAGTTGATTATACATGTCATATGTATTGATTCTTTTCTAATTCTTTTTCTAACTTCAATATTTCCTCTGTTGATAATAAGTTACCAGCCAACACTCCCATGTGAAAACTATACAAAATATTAAAACAATGTGAGATGTAGTAATTGTTTTTAAGGCAAATTATAGTTGAGTTGGTTATACATGTCATATGTATTGATTCTTTTCTAATTCTTTTTCTAACTTAAATATTTCCTCTGTTGATAATAAGTTACCAGCCAACACTCCCATGTGAAAACTATACAAAATATTAAAACACTATTGATAATAAGTTACCAGCCAACACTCCCATATGAAAACTTTACGAAATATTAAAACACTTTTAATACATCGTGTTGGTTTTACTACAAACCCTGACTCCACATTGATTCCATGCAATTATGATGATGGAGAGGACAGTGAGCCCATAAGATAGCCTCTGATAAACTTCAAAGTCCTTAAGATGGAAATTACTACAAATTTTGATAAAACCTTACTACAAACTTTGACCCCACATCGATTCCATGCAATTATTATGATGGAGAGGACAATAATCCTAGAGGATAGCCTTTGATCAACTCCAGATGGAAAGTACTACAAACTCTGACTCGATTCCATGCAATTATGATGATGGAGAGGACGATGAGCCTAGAGGATAGCCTCTAATTACCTCTAGAGTCCTTAAGATGGAAATTTTTTCTCATTGGTGGAAAAATTCCAATTTTTTTTGTGAAATTGCAATATTCGAATGGTGTGATAGAAATCCAAATTGAGAACACTGAAATAGGAGTAGATGGATTGCAATAATGGGGTGTGAGTAATATATATTTCTAGATTTGTGCATAATTTTGTACCATGAGTTTTGGAGAAGACCTGATAAGTGGAATCTGGATGGTTTGGGAGATGTGGATCCCATCAATGAGTAAAATAAACTTTATGATTCAATAAGTCATTTGTGTGTCATGTTCATGTTGTTTTTTTTCTTATGATAAATATGTGATAACTAAACCTTGTAAAGGGTCAATTTATTATCAAAACATTATAATTAAAGGGAAAAATTTTAAACATAATGTTCCTTAAAAAAAGCATAAAACCCCAAAAAAAAATAAAAAAAATAATAATGAGGAATCCAAATTCTAACACTAATGGTACCAAATATGTAATGTACCGATGGTACTAAATTTGCAATGTACCATATGCTCATTTACATTTGCAAACCTATTGAAACAAGAGCTTGAATCCCTCCATTTGTATTCCATGCTAGTATGAAATTTAAAATTGAAGAATCAACATTCATATTGTCAGCTAGTTTGAAATTTGAAATTGTGGCCTTCCTCGCTAGATTACTCCATTTCAAATTCTTTCTTATCAACAGAGATCTTTATTGTTAGTGCGCTGAAGTTTAGGTCAAGGAGGTCTCTTATCTGGATCATTATTTATCTCGAAGTTATAATGGTGTCTGCACTTGGTAATTGTATGCAAAATCACTTGGACTCACTCCATACAAATTAAAAAAGAAGGTTTGCGATGAAATTTCTTCCTTCGAGAACTAAATATATGATCGGGAGATGACATTCCTGGATGAAATTCAAATTTTTGGAGAGAAATCAGTGTGGCCTCGTAGAAAGCCCATGGGTCATGGTGTAATTCTCATATGCTTTATCTCCACAGTGTTCGAAGTAATGGAGAAAGCTAAACTTAGATTATTGTTATGATGATGATAGGTTTGAGACTCTAATCTTAGACCTCATATCCTAATATCTAGAGCGTGGTTGAAACCATCTTGTTAATGTGAAATCCTATATATTTGAGGCTCATCTGACTCAATGTAAGCAGGTTTGTATGATTGTTTGTACACTCTCCAGGTATCTCACCTGGAGAGCCATTTAGTGTATAAATAATATATTCAGATTTTATCATGGTATTGGAGCTATAGGGTCGAGAAAACTGTATGCTGAGTGAAGGATTTGCCCAGCACGCCTGAGGCGAAATCGGCGCGTGGTTTTAAGGGAAAATCGCATCGATCCCACTGTGAGACTTGCATGCATTTTATTTTGACATTTCGACGCGACTGAAGGGTTGAACAACGCAAATCCGCTGTGGTAAATCGTGTCGACTTCATTATGTCCATATGTTTGAGGGTGATATGTTGAATTGAACCTAAGTTTGGCACCTATTTTATTCCAAAGAGTTCTCTAGAAATGCCTAACAAACTTTGTATGCCTTTCAGACACAATACTTACACGCAATCCATGTAACCTTACAACTTCTGAAAAAAAACTGATTAGCAATATGTGTTGCATCACTAGTATTTTTACATTCAATGAAATGTGCCATTTTGGAAAATCTATCCACCACAACATAAATGGAATCATTCCCTATTTGAGTTCTAGGTAACCCTAAAACAAAATCCCTACTAACTGCATCCCATGGTCGGTCTGGTATTGGTAATGGTTGGTACAATCCTGAATTTTAGCTTCTCCCTTTAGCATGTTGACATATCTTGCACTTCTCAACAAATCTCTTAACATCAGTTTGCATCTTTGGCCAATAGTAAAAAGCATTTTCCTGAGCAAAGGTTTTGTCTTGTCCAAAGTGACCAGATAATCCTCCACTGTGTTTCTCCTTTATTATGTTTTCCCTCATAGAACATTTGGGAATGCATAATTTGTTACCTTTAAACAATAAACCTCCTTGGATAAGATAATCTAACCACTGACTTCTGTTATGAACTATTGGATTTTGTACAACTGCATAAATATCTTTGAATTATGCATCATCTTTATACATATCAACCATTTCTTCAAATCCTACAACACCAACTTTTAATTCTTGCACAATGAAATTTACTCTGCTCAAAGCATCAACATCTTTGTTCAACTTACCACTTGTGTGTTTTATCACAAAAGTATAACTCTGTAAAAACTCTACCCACTTGGCATGTTTCTGGATGAATTTTGGCTGGTTGTTTATAAACTGCAATGCATGATTGTCATAATATAACAAAAAACTCCTTTGGTAGCAAACAATGTCTCCATTTTTTTAAAGCTTCCACAATAGCATAAAATTCTTTATCATAAGAAGAATACTTTTTCTTAGCTTCATTTAGTTTCTCACTAAATTAGGCTATTGGTCTCTGTTCCTGACTCAAAACTACCCCAATTGCAACTCCACTAGCATCAGTTTCAACTTGGAAAACTTTCCCAAAATCAGGATAAGCTAAAATTGGTTTCTCTGTAATTTTCTTCCTCAACAATTTAAAGTTGTTGTCTACTGCTTTTGTCCACTTGAATGGTTGATTAGTATATTTGATTGTTTCATTAATTGGTGCACAAATCTGACTAAAACTTCTGATAAATTTTCTATAAAAACTTGTAAGACCATGAAAGCTTCTTACCGCAAATATGTTTCTTGGAGTAGGCCAGTTCCAAATTTCTTGGACTTTCTTTGTATCCATTTTCAAACCTTCTTTAGAAACTACAAATCCCAAATAGATTAATTCTTCTTTCATGAGACAACATTTCTTCAGATTTATCAGCAGTTTCTCTTTCTGCAGAGTTCTTTAAACCGACTTAAGAGGCTCCAAATGTTATTCTTTTCTCCTACTGAAAACTAAAATATCATCAAGATAAACAATGACAAACTTGCCTATGTATTCCTTTAAGACTTCATTCACTAATCTCATAAATGTACTAGCTACATTAGTGAGTCCAAAAGGCATCACTAACCATTCACACAACCCACTATTTGTTTTAATTGCAGTCTTCCATTCATCTCCTTCTCTAATCCTTATTTGATGATATCCACTCTTCAGATCTATTTTAGAAAAATACTTTGACCCACTCAAACAATCCATCAAATCATCCACGTTGGTAAAGGAAATCTATACCTGATTGTGATTTTGTTTATGGCTCTGGAATCTGTACACATACGCCATTCACCACCTTTCTTTGGACTGAGTACTGTTGGTACAACACATGGACTAAGACTCTCTCTGATCATTCCATTATCCATCAGTTCTTGCACTTGTCTTCCAGCTTTTGCATTCTCTTGAGGAGTTAATATATACACTGCTTTGTTTGGAAAACTTGCTCCAGGTATTAGATCAATGTGATGATTAATACTCCTATTTGGTGGTAATGCATTTGGTAGCTCATCCACAATAATATCAGCACAATCATTCAACAGGGTTTTGATTTCTTCAAGTAAATCATCTAAGTTTGTGGAAGTTAAAATTACCTCAGGTCTCCTTATGATAGCAAAATGCATATGTTCATCCCTCTTGACTTCTTGCAGCAATTCTTTCCCACTCATCAGCATAACACTGTTTCCAGATGCTTCTTTTCCTGCTTCATCCTTCAATGGTAGTAGTGTGTGTTTATTTCCATCCTTCTTCAGAGTGTAAGTATTTCTTCTCCCATCATGGATAGCTTTCCGATTAAACTGCCAAGGTCTTCCCTGCAATATGTGGCATACATCGATTGGCATTACATCACACAATACTACATCCTTATAAGTACCAATCTGTATCTCTACCTTGCATTGTTCTGTCGCAATAAGCTGATGTCATTTTTGTAGCCATGACACTTTGTAAGGAGTAGGATGTACTATTTTCACTAGTCCAAACTTGTCCACCATTTCTGTAGAAACAAGGTTATCAGTGCCTCCACTGTCAATTATCACTTTGCAACATTTTCCTTTGGACTTGCATGTAGTTCTAAATAAACTCTTCCTCTGAGATAGTTCTCCTTTCTCTTTCTCTGCTTTAAGCATTACCCTTTTCAACAACAAGGGTTCTCCTATTTCAGGTGATTCTTCCTTGTCTACAATTTGAGGTTTTTCTTCCCTTGCCTCAACCACATTCACATTTATCTGATTTTTTGCTTTATTATGAGGACAGTCCCATGATCCATGTCTCCATTCTCCACATGTGTAACACCGAATTTCTCTTCCTCGACCTCTTCCTCTAGGTGCAAATCTTCCTCTACTAAATTCTCCTCTTTGTGGTGGTCTACTACTTGAACTTCCTACTTCACTCTGATGATGTTGAAATCTTGGTCTGGTAGTTCGTCTACCTCTTGCTAAACTCTTCCCTATGTTCCTTTGATTTTGCTTCCTCAACATCTTCTCTTCTACCTTCAACGCTACTTGAAAGGCATCTTCAATTGTCTTCAGACTCAGTGAGTTAATTTCATCCTGTATGTCATATATCAAGCCATTGATATACCTCACTACCTTCTCTTCATCATCCTCTGCATGTCTTGCTCTAATGTTCAGTTTGTAAAACTCTTATGTATATTCTTTGACAATCATCCCTTTTTGTCTCAAGTTTTGTAATTGTCTGAAAAGATTTAACTGGTAATCTTTTGGCATAGATTTGGATTTCAATTTACTTACTACTTTATCCCGTTGTTTGATCTTGGACTTCCCTTTTCTTGCTCTAGATGTTTGTAATTCATCCCACCAGATAGCTGCATAACCCTTCAATCTGGTAACTGCAAATTTCACCTTATTTTTGTCATCAACCTCCTCCTCATAGTCAAAATACTTGTCTAATGAACCGATCTAGTCCATCAACTCTTCTACATTGAGATTCCCATCATACAAAGGTATTTCCATCTTTGGTCTTCCACTTGCTTTGGCCAACACCTTGAGAACTTTGGCAACTTCACTTTCAATTTCTTCTTCTTCCTCAGAATATTCTTTTGTCACACTGGCATCTCCTTCATCAATTGCTCTCCTCTGAGTAGTCTCCCTTGTCTCCATCCTTGTACGCAGACTCCAGATCTCATCCAGCAAAACTGCATTTGTTATAGGTCTTCCCCGACCTATGCCAACTCCTCTCCTTGGTGGCATGTTTTCTGTAGCAAAACTTAATCTGTGGGATTTGATACCAAAATGACACAGGAGGTTGACGAAAATGAGGTGGTGGTCTTTAATTAGACTAATGGTTAACTTTATAACCAATCAGCTACACGCAAACAAGTTTTGAATGTGTGTTTTCCTTCTAAGGGTCCCACTTATCCTGACGAATCACCGCTGGTCTCACCTTGACTTTTCCACATACCAAGTGCTTCAATTTGCACCGTTGATCTCACTTCCCCAGATCCAATGGATATCGCATCATCCGCTCGCAAACTAGCTGGACGATCTCCACCATCGAAGTGTCCCATACAATCTAACGGTTGTCGCGTAATCTCGCGCGAATTCTTGCATAGTCGATATCAAATCGAGAGTGTGCGAGAAAAGTGGTTTTCCTCAACTATGTGTCAACTACTAAGGTTAATCAAATGGACTTGGAACAATACCATTTACGACCTTTTGGGTGCATGAGAAACCGCTTCCCGCTTATCAAATACAACCCACGTGCTTTAATTCATACTTTAAGGAAAAGCGCTTAAGGAAAGGTTTTTAGTACTTAAGCTCGATATTAACCTTTAACACTAATTGACTGCGATTTATAAATAAAGTGTTATAAACAGAGGAAATACCCGGTGAGGGTCCAGAACATCGATATAATGAATTTCCGTACCAGGATTAACACACAACACCACATTTGATCATTTATTCAACAAAAATGGAAATTACAGAGTCTTGGTCGTCCCGGCTCGATTACAACAGTTTGTCTGACCTCTGTTCAGTCTCAAACCTTATGTCTGTCACTCAAACTCTCGCTTACACACCCTATTTTCAATCATCTAAATATCCCTATCATTACACTCTTTTTCTCTTTTATGAATCGAATCCCATCCTAACTGCATTAACAACTCGATCCCTATTTTAATCAATCTAACAATTAAATCTCTATTCTAAAGCTTTGTTACACACCTATACTAACAACTTATCTCTTCGTAAAAAAAAATACAATATTCTAATTATTACAATAATTGAGATAAAGATTAATTCGAGAGATCCAATCCTCTCTACTAAAACTGATTTTGACCACTCAGGTCAATGAAATTCATCTCTTGTTAGCCACAACATGTGAACATACAATCACATTGCTCGCTAAGTCTGGATGCTCTTGCATCAAGAATGTAGAGCATTCTGCAGAGCCAGACTCTCATGGTTCAGACTCTCCTTCATAGAGCTGACCAATGATTTTTTTAATTATAAATTCAAGCATCTCATTTTGACATGGTATCAGTGCTTCAGGGCTAAGGAAGCCTGTACTTGAGTGGAGAGAGGCTAGTGTGACTAAGGTGAAATCACTGCGGATTTTGGCGAGAAAATCGCGCTGATTTCACTACTAAACTTACGCGATTTTTTGTATTCAGATCGGTGCGAGTGCTTTGAGGAAAATTGCACTGACCTTGTGTGAGGGGAAAAGGTTGTGTTTTTTCTATCTTTGAATGTTGCGTGCATTTTTTTTTGGTATGGTGGACTGCCGTTTGGGAAGTGGACAGTTGTTGAGCCGTGATTTGAAAATCAAATCAGCCACTGTTGAATCACTACGAGAGTGAATCCCTGGAGGAGGCTGGGAGTAGCTGCTGGTGCAGTGAGGGGTTTCGCTGCCATATCACTGTGGATTTACGTGTATTGTTTTTTTTTTTGGGGTTTCTGTCTGAGGAGGCCGCGTTGGATGTCTGGAGGTGTGAATCCAATCTGGTAGCGTGTTGGATTTGAATCGTTTGTGTGAGGTCGAGCAGGTGTGAGGTTGAGGACAGTGCTGTGTGGAGAATCCATGGTTGAGGCCAGCACTACGTGGAGAATTCGTGGTCGAGGCTAGCACTGCATGAAGCATCCGTGGAGGAAAGCAAGATTGCTTGATCGCAGGAGGTGAAATTTCTTGCCTGGAGGCCAATCGCTTGAACGCAAGAGGCCACATTTTTGTTTTGTGTAGCATTCTGGGTCACTGCGGATTGTCGTGGAGAGCCTGGATTCGCTTTCGGATCACAACATCTTTTAGTCGCAAGATGGAGATTTTCTCGGAGGCCACTTGAAGGATCTTCTCAAGGATTGCAGGCCAGAGACTTGCTATTGCTGGCGGTCATCCGAGGGTCACGCTGTTTTAGAAGTGCAGTGTGCATTCAAAGAGGGATTCGGGCCTCAGAACACAATGCTTATGTTCTATAAACAAAACAAATCTTCTACCTCGACCAACGTGGGACCAAGCCAACGAAACCAAGACTGGACTTGACATCTGCTAGATTGGTTGGTACTAGCACCAGTCGGTGTAGACTGTTGCCGTGGAGTTGGTGTACATGGAGTAATTGAAGGATTGAATCCAGATTTAAAAGGAGGGTCATATTTTTAAAGTTTTAATTCTTTAATTAAAGTTTTTAAAATTTTAATTCTTTAATTAAAAGAGAAGGAGGGGGCTGGTTATTTAAATTGGGGTTTTTTTATTTAAGTTTTTTTTAAAGAATTCGAGTCTTTTTATTCTTTAATTAAAAAGAAAAGGAGGGGCTCTGTATCATTTTGGGGGGGGCGATTGAAAAAAGGAGATCTGGCCTTGTTTTTTTTTGTGGATCTGGCATTTAGTGGTTTATTTTTTAAGAAGATCGAGGTTGTTTTTTTTAATTATTGGGGTTGAAGTTTTTTATTCATTCAAGATGAATAATAAATTAGTAGAAGATTACCTCAATGAAAACAACAAGCTGGATGGATCCAATTACTTTGGTTGGAAATTCAAGCTGCAAACCCTGCTTGAGGGACACAATTCATGGACGATTGTGAACAATGATGAGGTGAAGCCAAACCTCGTTGCAGGAGGAGCAACAACAACAATCCAAGACTAGGAAAAGTGGGAGACTAAGGCAAGAATGCTCCTGAAATTGTCAGCCAAATATTACATTACCCCCAATATCTGTGATTGCAATACTGCACTAGAGATCTGGAAGACGCTCAAGGATCTCTATGAGGTTAAGAACACCAATCGACCGTTGTTCTTGAAGAGCAAGATTCTCTCCATCAAGATGGAGGAGAATGAGACAGTGGTAACATTCATTTCGCGGATCAAGGAGCTCAAGAACAAGCTGGGAGATATCAGTGAAGTTATGTCAAATACAAATCTGGTCATGATTACCATGAATGGTATGACTGACAAGTATTAGATGTTCATCACTAGCTTGAATGCAAGAGAAAAAGCCTCGTATTTGAAGAATTGGTAGGAATCCTCATGCAGGAGGAGGAAAGGCGACTCACTCATAAACCCCAGAGTTCAGATCTAGCCTTAATGGTGAAGAAGAAGCCCTTCAGAGGAAAGCGAAATCTAACAAAAAAGAGCAGTGCAGCCCCATAGAGAAAGATGCCCTCACCTCAAGGTACGTCTTTCAATAGAAACGACTTTGTGACCAAATGAATTTATTGTGGTAGAACCGGCCGTATAGCTAGATATTGTATGAAAAAGAAAATTGATGAAGGTCGGAAGAGACATAAGCAACATGTAGGTCATTTTGCTGATGAGGAACACAGTCAGAACATTAGACTGTTCATATCTGACTCTGCACTTTCGGCTAAGGAGGATGAAATAGGTACCTGGTTTGTCGACTCAAGTGCATCCATCCACATGACAGGGAACAAACAGTGGTTTGAAGACTTCAAAGAGACCAGCAGTGGAGCAAACATCTATCTTGGTGATGATAGAGGGTACCGAAACAAAGGCTATGGTAATATTCCTGTTGTTTTTCCTGATGGAAATATTAGACATATCCATAATGTTATGTATGTACCTGGGATAAAAAAGAATCTGATCTCTGTTTCTACTATGATTGATCATAATCTCAAGGTAGAGTTTTATAAATCATATTGTGTCATTAAAGACTTGTTGGACTCTATGAAGCCTATTACATCAAGTATTCGTGTGGGAGGATTGTGCAAGTTAAATGTCAAAAGTGCACCACATCAGGCATTGGCATCATTTTCCATGAATACAGTGGACTTATGGCACTGGAGGTTCGGCCATATTAACTTCAATGATTTGCTGCTTTTACAGAAAATGGGTATGGTCGAAGGTCTTCCTGTTTGAAAATTTTCTCATATTGATTGTGATGCATGTGCACTGGGAAAGTTGCACAGAGATGAATTTCTTGTGAATCCTCATAGAAAGAAGAGAGATATACTCGAGCTGGTACATAGATCTATGTGGGCCTATGCAGACAAGATCATTAGGCAGTGCATACTATTTTTTATTGTTTATTAATGACTGTACTAGATTTAGTTAGGTGTATTTCCTCAGGAAGAAGAGCAACACTTTTGAATACTTCAAGGAGTCTAGAAGTATGGTTGAAAAACAAACAGGTAAATGCATCAAGATTCTCTGCTCAGATCAAGGGGGAGAGTACAAGAAAGCTTTTGTACTCAATTACTGCAAAGATAATGGGATACAACAACAGTTTACAGTACCCCACACTCTCAACAAAACGGGGTTGCAGAGAGGAAGAATAGAACCCTTGTGGAGTGTGCTCGCAATATGTTGAAAGGTAAGAATCTTTTTAACGACTTTTGGGCTGAAGCAATTAATACTGCACTATATCTAAAGAATAGGAGTCCATTAAGAAGTTTAGATTTTAAAACTCCTTTTGAAGCTTTATTTGGTTATAAGCCTGCAATTAAGCATTTGAGAGCTTTTGGCAGCAAAGCCTTTTCTCATATCCGAAAGGAAGATAGAAAGAAACTTGACTAAAAGGCCATCAAATGTATTTTTGTTGGCTATTGTATAGAATTTAAGGCTTACAAACTGTTTAATCCGTCTATGCATAAATGTTTTGCGAGCAGGGATGTAGTGTTTCATGAGAAGGTTAATGATGGAATCCATGAGTGTGTTAAGGAAGACTGGCATGTTCCCTTGTTGGTGGAAGAAGGAAGTGATGAATCAGGTGATAGCAATGAGCAGTAGTAGATGCAACAACAACAGGAAGGGAAAGAAGATGATGTAGCTGTCAAGCCAAGTCCAGAAAATGATGATCAGATAAGGTTTGAAGCTACCCCACCACTCAAGAGATCAAGTAGGAAATCTCAATTGCTAGCAAGATATAGGGAAAATGCTTTTATAACTAGTATGATGAATGTTGTTGAACCTTCTAGTTATAAGGAAGCAAATAAATGTAGTGAATGGAAAACATCTATGGGACAGGGATATGAATCTATAATTAGAAACAACGTTTGGGAGCTAGTTAAACTTCCTGAAGGGAAACAAACCATAGGTTGTAAATGGTTGTATAAACCCAAGATTAATGCAGATGGGACCATAGATAAATTAAAAGCTAGATTGGTAGCAAAGGGGTGTTCACGAAAAGAAGGCATTGACTATGAAGAAACCTTTGGCCCCGTAGCTAAACTAAATACTATCAAAATGCTGATTGCTTTAGCTACTAAGAAACATTGGACGATTCACCAATTAGATGTAAAATCTTCATTTTTAAATGGGGAATTGAAAGAGGAGGTTTATCTAGAGCAACCTGAGGGGTTTGTCCAAAAAGGGAAAGAACATTTGTATGTAGATTAAAGAAAGCTCTATATGGACTAAAACAAGCACCCAGGTTTTGGTATGAAAAGATTGATTCATTTTTTCTGCAACTTGGTTACAACAGAAGTAAAAATGACCCTAATTTGTATACCATGAAAGATGAAAAGGGGCTCATAGTGTTGATTTATTTGTATGTAGATGATTTAATTATTACAAGTGATTCTATTGCTCTAATCAAAGAAATCAAGCAACAAATGTCACAAGCGTTCGAAATGAAAGACCTTGGTGAATTAAGATACTGTTTGGGTCTTGAGATCTGGAGAGATTCAAGACAAACTTTTCTATCCCAGTGTAAGTATGTCAGAGGTCTACTGGAAAGATTAAGGATGGATCAGTGTAGGCTGCAACAGTACCACTACAAGATAAGATTAAACTTTAGAGTGAGGATGGCTCTAAAGAGGCAGATGCGACACTTTATAGATAGCTGGTTGGGATCTTAATCTACCTGGCCACTACTAGACCAGATTTGGCTTATGCAGTCAGTGTGCTAAGTCAATACATGTCCAAACCACTTGAGAGTCATCGGAAGGCAGCAAAAAGTGTTTTGAGGTATCTACAAGGAACTATAGACTATGGTATTATTTATACAGATTCTTCTGATGTTAGATTGACAAGATTTACAGATTCTGACTCGGCTGGAAATGTAGACGACCGTAGATCCATAACAGGCTATGCATTCAACAATGGATCTAAGATGATTACATGGAGCAACAAGAAACAGAGAACAGTTCCCTTGTCTTCAGCGGAAGCAGAGTATCAAACTATGTGTGCAGCAACATGTGAGGCAGTTTGGTTGCGGAGACTTCTCTAGGATGTCTGGGAAGAACATAAAGATGCAACAACAATTAGATGCGACAACCAGAGTTCAATCAAACTTGCTAATAAGCCGGTGTTTCACAAGAACACTAAACACATTGATAACAATTCCACTTTGTCAGGGAGAAAGTTCAATCAAAAGAAACCCATCTTGTATATTGTAAAACGTGTGATAATGTTGCAGACATTTTCACTAAGCGTCTTGGCAAAATTAAGTTTGAAATGTTTAGGGAGATGTTAGGCATATTTGTGAACCCCTTCTCTATTAAGTAGGAGTGTTGAAGATAATGGAGAATCCTATAATAGTGTGAGTTGGTTCATGAGACCTTAGAATAGGAATTGGTTTCTATTTCTTAGGGTTGGTTCTAACTTCCCTATAGCTATGTATGCTATATAATGTTTGAAGTATATTGAGAATGTAGAGCGTTCTGCAAAGCGAAACTCTCCTGGTTCAGACTCTCCCTCGTAGAGCTGACCAGTGAGTTTTTTATTTATAAATTCAAGCATCTCATTTTGACAGTTTAAACGCAGTGGTTGGGATTAATATTTCCAACAACACTTACAAAAAAAATCTGCTATACTCACAAAATCATTCAATTACATCACACATATATGGAGTTTATGAGATCTAACAATTTCTAAAGTGAAAGATTGTTGTTGAGAAAATATCTCAATAACCTAATCCACTCAACAAATTAATCCTACCAGTAAACCTTATTCCAAGTAAAAGAATAATGATTGAGCTATAAATTTCTTTGTATTGAGAGATAACTTGAAGTCTCTTTTTAATATTTAATATCTATTCTTTTAGATTACACTTTATTTTTGAGTTTTTGTTATTCATATTACTAAATTTTACTAGTATGTTTTTCAATACTAATAAAATTGATGCTTTTTATATTTCATTATTTTTGGATCATCTTAAATAGACAAAAAAAAAAATAAAATTAGAAAATAAATAAATAAATATCTTCTTAGAAAAATATTTATTTCAATTTTTTTAAACTTTCAAAAAATAATAATATGGTAATCTTTATGAAATATATACTCTCAATTTTTTTAAACTTTCAAAAAATAATAATATGGTAATCTTTATGAAATATATACTCTCACATTTTACATAGAATATTTTTTTATTATTATTATCCAATCTAATTTGAATTCAAATTTGATAACTATAGAGTGGATTATTCTATTAACTTTGATTTCAATGATCCGAATTTCACCCCAACATAAACCGAAGTTCCCACTATAACTGGGAAGATCTTCCAACAGCTCGTTTCCTAAAGAAGAAATCTCAACAGCTATCCCTGATTTCATAAGATTGCATCTTCTGCCACTGAGTTCTCATTTCCTCTTAATTTGACATCAAAGGGTAAAATTTGAGTCTAAGTTTTCTCAATGAATGGTGATAATTCTTGTAGATCTGTTTATACACTAAAGAGTATTTTTTTCTTAAAATCTTTAATATGTTTAATTTTCTATAAAGATTAAATTTGGAGTTTCACTTAAAAAATATATATGAACTTCTAAAATTTTGCAGAACGCAAACATTCCTACTCTAATAGATAATTTTGCAGAACGCAAATTAAATGCCTACTCTAATAGATAACAAGAACACAAAATATATGTACATATATCACAGCGGAATTTGGGAATAAAAATTGGACTCTCAAGTTCATAAACCCTGTGATAACAGTCCAGTAGTATTACAAATAAATAAATCTTGTGATGAAGTCGAGTCACGGTATCCCAACAGTATGCATAAATATGGGATTTGCATAGAAAATGACAAAAGCAAATTTACTTCTGACTGTGAACTTTAAATGTAATGCCAATAGGAATTTATCAAACCCGCAATCAATTTAAGTAACACTGTTGCAGAGAGCCCAGTGAAAAGACTCCATGAATAATGGATAATTAGATGTTAATGCAGTAGTCTATAACGCGACTTTTTGAAAGTTTTTTCGGCTGATTTTTCCGGTCAAAATCCAGCAGCAATTCATTGGAATCCCAAGTTTGATAGCTAGTTTCTGCACAATCAATGACTCCCAGGGGTTTTTCAGGGTGCCGAATCCAAATATGCAGTTAAAAAACCATTTTAACTGCTAAAAATCAAGATTTAACCTCATTTCTTCCGCCGGATTCCGTCACCGGAATCTCCAAAAAGTCGCATTATAGACAACTCCGATGTTAATGGGACATGAATAACATGTCTATTGTTGTCATAAAATAAAGAAAAACATTAAATAAAGCAAAACATTACAAAGACCCTTGTTCTACAGAAGAGAAGTGGCCAGTTACATTGCCATTCATGGACTTCACTTTAAGATTATTGATAGATAAATGGATTAAAAAAAAAAAAAAGCCTTGTATCCATGGACTTGCAGTGATGTTTCTTGGATCTGGCATTAATGTTATTATTTTGGCAAATAATTTTGCTAAATGTTGGTAAATTTTTCACTCAATATTTTTCATATCACACGGAATTCAAATTCGAACTTTGTAACTATGATCTGAACTGAGAAGAGGCACGCAGGTAGTTGGAATGGCGCACAATCGGTAACTATGCTTTAAACTGAGCACAGGCAAGTAAGTAGTTGGAATGACGCAGTGATAAGGTGGAAAGCTAGAGAGTTTGTTAACAAAAAAAATAGTTAGTAACAAAATTTATGGAAAAATGACTGTTTATGCAGTTTACGACATTGATTTAAAAATAAAACATATGAGAAACTATAACCAACATCACCTCTGCTCAGCAAGGAATCCTAGAAACATTGAAAAGAATCCTAAAACATTGAAAAGAGAAAAATGCTCACACTAAATAAAACAGATAATTTTATTAATTGAGAAAAAGACTTCTTTTACTACAACATTCTGGAGGGCCTGTCTTTGCAAATTGCAAGGTGAGGCCCATTATTCTTGGCGCCTTATTGAATTACAATATTCAATATCATGGATAAATGGATAAATACTATCGGTGGTTAGTATTCTTGGTGCCTTATTAGATTACATTATTCAATATCATGGTAACGCTTTCCATTGAAATCAATGTGCAAAACGAAACCCCTTATTTAACTCCTTGCTGTCTAAGTAGGATATCAAGCATCCAGCCAATCCAAGCTGAAGTGTGCATCTACCACTTCAACTCTAAGCTCTGGAATGGCAGAGCTCTTGAAACGCATCCATTGCTGTCCAATCTTCTCATCACAGATAACATGCTTTAGATATTTCAGCCTTCCAACTGATTTAGGCAGCTTCCTCAATCGGGAGCACTCTCTCATGTCAAGCTCCTCGAGTTTCTTTAGTTGTCCTATCTCTTCGGGAAGTTCTTTTAGGCATTCACATAGCGAAATGTCCAGATATTCCAGCTTCCCGAGTTTTCCAATAGACGCTGGAAGCTCTTTCAAACCTAGACATGCAGATACGCTTAACATTCTTAAAGAGCCGAGCTTCCCCAAGTCATCAGGCAACTTTTGCAGAAGGTGGCAGCTAGTGATAGACCACTTCTCAACTGAAGATGTGTCACAGATACCAGGGGGTAACTCCTCTAAATCACAGCAGTGGTCCAAGTTAAAATCTTGCATTATGGGAAGCTTTAGGCTTGACTGGGAGTTGTTGAACCTGGACATATTTCCAAGCCCTTCACATAATCTCAGAGATATCTTCTCCAAGTTCTGCAAGACTTTACTGTGCTCTTGAAGTGGGGGCACATTCAACTTCTCCAAGTGAATAGCCTTAACCTGAGTAAGTAAAGATAAGGCTGGTAGACCGTTGACTGTGGCTTTCTTGTTACCATAATTAAACACTATGAGAACTTTCAGTTTCCTCATAAAACTCAAAAATGACGGAAGAAAGTATTTACTTGCGGAAAAGACTAAAACCAAAGCCTCTGCTTGAGAAAAATGCATCTCACACCACTGTTCGTCCTCCATTGCACCTACATAGGTGAACCACAGATGCAAAGTTAGATTAAAACATTATAGGTCATTACACACACTATGAAATCATTACATATCTTTTCTAAGAACTTTTGAATCAATGATCAACAGCTATATATCATTACATGTATTTTCATGCAGATCACAGAGTGACAGCCTATGTGATGTAGCATCAGGTTGGCATGTGACAATTCTTTTGACTCCAATGTTTAGAAAAAATTATGTATGCTTCAAGCAACGCTGTTAAAATCACCCACCTGTGTGAATGGAAACAATTTGAGCATCAAACGCTTGATCCTTGAGCAACTCCCATTTTGCTGGCAAACTGTCTTCCTTTTTGGGCATAAGCAACCTCTTCCTACGAGCTATGCTGCCTCGGGATGCCAAATATAAGGCTAAATCCCGCATTACATCATGTTGAGAAAAGTACAGCTCAGAGGCACTGCCATAATTGATTGCTTGGCTCCTAATACATCCAATTACCAAGACAACAACACAATGTATAAGACAGAGGAAGCCAAGATCAAATTAGCTTTGACCACACAACAATTAGAAATGAAGGCGCTTACCTGAGATTGCTGTTTGTTAAATTTAACAGATTTCTGCTTGCAAGTTCTAACAAAATGACAAAAGCATCTTGCCACTCCATCTTTCGCACATAAACCCAAATATCCAATAATGCATCCACTGAGATTTTTTTATCCTCTGGAAATGACCCCAAATCTAAGAAGCACTCTCGTGCTTCCTCGTCCAGGGCATCAATGCTGGTCTCCAAGCATCTAAGAAGCCCTTCTTTGTGATAATCTGATATTGATTCCCCATTTAAGAGTTTGTTCTTGGCACCCTCCCACGCCGGATGAGGCTGACCATACAAAGAGCTTCCGATCACCTTCAGAGCAAGTGGCAGGCCTTTACATTCCGCTTGGACCTGTGATTCATACATCAGCAACACTAAGTCAAAATTCCATAGGTGGAAACCAATCAAATACCAAAAACAAAAGTCGTTGAAAGCATGAATATTTTGCCTGATAAGCTTAAAGTTCATTCACAGGTTTTTCTTTGATTGTTTATGAAGATAAATATATAATTGAGTTTATGGCTAGAATCTTTTTTAATGGATTACCGATACCATTGTTAACAGCAAAGTATTAACATGGAATTATGTGAAACTATAAGGATATCCTGATATGATATGCCACTGTAGGAATTGCTTGTAATTAGGGGCATTTAGGAGAACACTGTGTCACAATCATTAAATTGAACCAAACTTACTAAAATAATATATTGCATTTATAATATAATGCATATAAATGGCATTCCAGTACATTAAGAGACATACCTGCTTGACTACCTGCTCGTCCGCATTACTTGGAATTGATTTCTGTCCAAAAGCCCAAAAGCAGAAAAGAGGCAGAGCATCAGCATCATCCAGCAATGGCAAATCATACAGCCTGGTAGAGGTTGTTGTGCGAATGATAGAACGATCTCGGGTTGTCACTAGGGTCTTATAACCTTCAGCTTCAAATAACAATTTTTCCAGAATTGCCATAGACCAGACATCATCTAACACCACAAGGGTTCGCTTGGCTCGCCTAAGCAGCTGCTGCTGCAGCTGTCTATGTGCATCCTCTATATTCTGAAAATCAGGTTTCTTCCTTGGAACAATCTTCTCCCAGATGGTCTCTAAAATTTCCTTCAGGTTCGGGGATTGTGAGACCGTGATGAAAATGATATTGTTTTGGAAAGCACCTGCCATACATAAAGAGCAATTTGTTAGGATGGAAATTCCATAAATTGAACAGAAATCTAAATTAAATGCAAAAAGATAGCCTTTCAGGAGATGAAAATGGTTTGAATAAATAAAATCCCCAATCACCTTTAATTTCTTGATCATTGCAGAGGGACCATGCCATAGTTGTTTTGCCAACGCCCCCAATACCTTGCACCGCAACGACGGACACCTCTCTCTGGAGTAGAATCTTCTTAATATTAACAATAGTTTTCTCCAGTCCCACTACGAAATCAGATTTCACTGAACCACTACGATCAGAAGTGGAAGCTTCGTCAAAAGCTCCATCAAACATACCATGTGGACCCATTTGTTGTAACATCGTGGCATTCTCATCGGGATCATTGGTGAGCCTGGCAACGATTGTTTCATTCACGTTTCTCTCATCCACTGCCTCTAACTCGTAGAGATGGCGAAGACCCTTGAACTCCGATATGATATTCTTCAACTCAAGGGATAGTTGGTCAGGCATCTGGTATTGGACGAAGTCACGAATCTCCTTTTCCAGCTGGTGGATTTCAGAAGCATATCTGAGGTTCTGGAAAGAATTAAGAGGGCTGGTTTTCTCGCACATTTTCACCAATTGAACACCTCTATTGAGGATGCTCAGGGACTTCAAGTAGATGGGATTTTGTTCATTTTGAGGTTTCTGTACGATTGGCGAATACAGTTGCCCAACTGTTTCAAGAAGGCCTGCGAGCAGCTCTTCTAATCTAGAGCAGAGCCCCTTGCAATTTAATGTAACCATCCGCTAAAGGAAGTCGCCTCCTCAAATGGAGAATGTGAAGGTAGACGTTATTAAGAAAAGAGAATAGTAAAAGAAAAAGAGGGAGAGCGTATCTCCAATATATATAGGTATCTCTGGTGTTTAGAAATCCTGTGTCTGGAGAGTTTATGACGTCGGCACCGCTCTTTGATGATGTTTACCTTTCCTTTCCTGCGTCGTCGCTTTATAACATCCGTAACTCGGGCCTTTTGAGATGTTTTGCTGTCTGGGAGTATGCACATTTTTATAAGGAAAGAAAACGCTGCTGCGTGGCGGCCACGAGACGATAACAAGCGTGTCGCTTGATTGACGCGTTAGCAGGTAAACATGACTATGTTTCTTGACTTTTTTGCGCCCATCGATAACGAATCATGATCCCGCGGCACCGCAATGAATGCCGTGTGGGTTTCTGTATTACGTCATCCGATCCGTGTATGTCGATCCAGGTATGTTTTAAATCTTGTAGTCTAACTGAGTGGAGGAGTTCCTGGAAAGTTATGGAAATTCTGGTCATATTTAGAGAAAATCTGGTAATGATTTTTGTAAATTCAAGTTATAGTTGTTAAACTTCAACATTTCAAGTGCGTTAGACGTTTTTGATGGTACTAAATCTATTTCCACCATGTTTCTAAACATGTGACGTTATGTTTCGGGGTTTTTGACATTTTCTAAACTTGTTAGGTTATGTTTTTGCAATGAGATTTGAACCGTGCTCAACTATGGTCTTGTGGGCTTCACCCAACAAGAGATTCCGCTAAACCATACATCATGTTCTTCTTAAAAAACAAGTTCATTCATTTTGTAAAGTATCTCTATGGATTTCACTTAGTGAACATTTGACATATAGGTGAGTTCGTGTCATATTAAACAATATCTTTAATTTTTCTATATGTTGGAAAATTCTTTTAACATTCACATTATTTAACGCTTTACCAATATGAACCCAATAAAAAACCCCTAGTTTCACTAAATATTGTAGGTATCTATTTTTTCATTAAGATTTTTTATACCCCTTCATATTTTTTCATTAAATTTAAGCTCCATTTGTTATATTTGCCACTATAAAAACCCTTTACCCCCTATATATATCCCCAATATATTATGTCATTTTTTCCTCAATATATATCTTCCAATATGAACCCATGCAGTATGATATTGCTCCCCATTAAAGCCCCCATGGGTATCTCTCACTTTCCCTTTACTACTAGAGACCTTCCTCTTGTCGTGGAGTCAAGACTTCTCTCTGTGCGTGAGACTACAATTGTGTTGTGTTTCTATTCTGATTGTTGTCCTTCTACATTTGTGGTCACGTGTTTTATTGGCAAGTATTATATGGCTTCCCCTAAACGATTACTTGTCCGTTGAGGTGGTGCAACGATTACTTGTCCGTTGAGGTGGTGCTTCAGGGGCGTCCTCTTCAAGGCACAAGCTCCTTTTTAGGTGGGAGTCAGTGGCAAATTCCTTTGAGGTTGCCCCTTTTGAAGTAAAAAAGGAAATACTAAACCCGGAAGCCAAAGAATTTGGCAATTACAAGTATTTCTCTAATTCAAAGATCAATGAAAGCAATATTAAATGAGTGCTTGATCTATGAATCATTTCCTTCACTCCATCACTCACCATCATCAAATAGAGACCCTGCTTAACATGATTATATGTGATAAGCATGTTGATAATTACAATGGGACATCATACATAACCTTGATGATATAGTGGTAAGATTGAGCTAGGCAAAACTGACTTTGTAATATCTAACTTAAACATTAATTCAAATAACTATGAGAGAAAAACAACAATTATTATCAATGGTATGCCTCTCAATACTATTCATGCCCATTTTAATATGACAATTCCCATGCAAACATTTCCCTATACTCTTAATACTATTCATGCACATTTTTCTCTCAATACTATTCATGCACATTGTGATATGACAATTCCCATGCAAACGTCTCCCCGCCCTGACCACTTATCATCTTCTACTCAAATACTCATCAAGCTAGCAGCCTAAATGTTCGAGGTGGAAGGAACATACATGGTAAATTTTTATTTAAATCTTATTACACTATATGGTTTTTAGTTGTAAATTTACAGTAGATGTTCATACTTTTCTTGTTGTTAAGTGCATTTTCAATATACTGTTTCTTTTTATAATCGTTATCAAAAAGGTCCTATTTTTAGTAGATAGCTGATATGCTGGAGTCATATTTGATCACATTTTGTTAAAAACAGGTTTATTGTGCTTTACTCTATAAATTTGGTTTAACAAACTCATCTTCTTTTCGATATCACTGAAGTTTTGAAAAGTTTCCACTCTAGTCTCTCAGGTAACATTTTCAGTAATCAATAGAAAATTTTGGCCATATTTAAAAAAACAAAACAAAAAATAATGATGCACCCCTTTCATGCTTGGCCGCGAAATGATCCGCCTTCTGGAAAGCATGAAGTGGCCTTCTGGGTTCTTTCTGGAACATTCGTCGGTCAGACGAATCGGTCGGAGGTTGAACCATGAATTTGCTGAAACATTCTTAATTGTTTCGTGGATGGCGTGTCGATTACAGGGATTGGTCAGCCATTAAGCAGTGGCGGCTAATTAATGAATCTGCTCCTTTCCTAGTTGTTTCTACAGTGGTTCTTGAGGGTTTCTTGGAGTCTCTGGTTGTGTGGTTGTGAATCATCCATTGTAGTTTTGTTTGAATGAGAAAAGGTTACCCATGTTTGAAAGAGATTGGTCGGAGGTTGAACCATGAATTTCCTGCAACATTCTTAATTGTTTCGTGGATCATTTATGGCGTGTCGATTACGGGGATTGGTCAGCCATTAAACAGCGGCGTCTAATTAATCAATTTTCTCCTTTCCTAGTTGTTTCTACACTGTTTCTTGAGGGTTTCTTGGAGGGCAATTCCTATTTTCAACCTTATTGAAATATAAATGAGTCTAACATGTAAGAGAATAGGAGTTGCCTTACTAGTAACATGCCAAAATCAATTTTGAAAAAAATATAAATGCAAAACAATTCTTATTTTCTTAGTATATTAGATCACATTTATATTTCAATAAAGTTGTAAATAAGAATTGCCCCTTGTATGATCGTGAATCATCCATTGTAGTTTAGTTTAGTTTTGTTTGAATAAGAAAAGGTTACCCATGTTTGAAAGAGATTGGTCGGAGGTTGAACCATGAATTTCCTGCAACATTCTTAATTGTTTCGTGGATCATTTATGGCGTGTCGATTACGGGGATTGGTCAGCCATTAAACAGCGGCGGCTAATTAATCAATTTTCTCCTTTCCTAGTTCTTTCTACACTGGTTCTTGAGGGTTTCCTGGAGGGCAATTCCTATTTTCAACCTTATTGAAATATAAATGAGTCTAACATGTAAGAGAATAGGAGTTGCCTTACTAGTAACATGCCAAAATCAATTTTGAGAAAAATATAAATGCAAAACAATTCTTATTCTCTTATTCTCTTAATATATTAGATCACATTTATATTTCAATAGAGTTGTAAATAAGAATTGCCCCTTGTATGGTCGTGAATCATCCATTGTAGTTTAGTTTAGTTTTGTTTGAATAAGAAAAGGTTACCCATGTTTGAAAGAGATTGGTCGGAGGTTGAACCATGAATTTCCTGCAACATTCTTAATTGTTTCGTGGATCATTTATGGCGTGTCGATTACAGGGATTGGTTAGCCATTAAACAGTGGCGGCTAATTAATCAATTTGCTCCTTTCCTAGTTGTTTCTACCGTGGTTCTTGAAGGTTTCTAGCAGTCTCTGCTTGTGTGGTCGTGAATCTTCCATTGCAGTTTTGTTTGAATAGGAAAAGGTTACCCATGTTTGAAAGAGAGAGACAATCTCTGTATATATAAAAGAATATTATTATTGTTTTTCGTTTTCCGGCCGTCAATAAAATTTATGCTATCGGACCTTAAATGAACGTGGGTGTGGGTGTATATTTTCATTTTTCAATTTTACTAAAGCGGAAATCGAACAAGAGACATATACATCCGGCATTCATTTATGGCCTATGAGTTTTATTGACGGAGTTTGTTTCTCTTCGCAGTAGTCTATAACGCTACTTTTTGAAAGCCTTTCCGGCGGATTTTTCCGGTCAAAATCCGGCAGCAATTCATTGGAATCCCAAGTTTGATAGCTGGTTTCTGCACAATCAATGACTCCCGGGGTTTTTCAGGGCGTTGAATCCAAATATGCAGTTAAAAAACCATTTTAACTGCTAAAAATCAAGATTTAACCTCATTTCTTCCGCCGGATTCCGTCACCGAAATCTCCAAAAAGTCGCATTATAGACAACTCCTTTCCC
>APFE031088833.1:2348-18043 GCA_000404065.3 Pinus taeda | reverse complement strand
TTTATTATTATACCTTCATTTTAATTCAGAATATACAATGTCTAGAGGGATCAAATCTCTTAAGATGTGAAACTCTTTTTGAATGCGAAAATTGAGAAAAAGTTCAGACTTAGAGATCCATCTTAAGTATAATGCTCCCTCCCACCACCACCATCTCAACCAACTATGTGGGAGTTGTTACATTCTTTTAGCCCGAACTCCATGGTCGTGTCATGGAAATGGGGCTTCACCATTTTGCCGAACTTGACAAGAGCTTCCCAACAATATAGATTTCATCAAAAACCAATAACTAAATCAAAAGTTATGGTCAATTAACTTGTGCCACCTATGCCATTATATACCTTGCCATGTAGGCAAGAGTCTACCACATGGCATCCTTGTGGCTCCCTCCTGGCATTGCCACGCCGGATTAAAAATATACCCTTTTATGTGTTTTTATCCAAGGTGTAGAGTTTGAGCACCTAGATCGCTAGACTAGTCTAGACCTAAGCCCACATCTAGGCCCCAGACTAGTTATACACTCTTGTGCACTCCTGCTCTTTAAGCCCTTAAACATCTGGTTAGTCCAGCCTCTAACTGACATCCAAGCCCTTGAACCATCCCTACACTCTTGTGTGCTCCAAACCTCTGGTTAGTTCTAATAAAAATGAAGGCCCCGCCCCACTCGTTACGTATATTTTGTTTCAGTTGGCCTTGCTCTTAACTAACCTAATTACAGGGACGACCATTCCCATAACTATCTATATATATATATATATATATTATATATATAATATTATATATTCTCTCTATATATATATTTATATATATGTATCTATATAGTTCATGGGAATGGTTCTTCCTTGTTTATGGTTAGTTTATGAGCAAGGCCCCTGAAACAAAATATTTGCTACGAGTTGGGGGGGGCCTCGTTTTTATAGAACTAACTAGAGTTTGGAGCACGAAGAGTGTAGGGATTATATATATATATAATATATATATATATATATTTATATATGATATATATTCTTCTCTTATCTCACCCGCGCATATCCAACCTAATCTAAGACCGACTCAACTACGAGGCATCCACTACAGATTATTTTCCTTAACAATTAGAACGAACTTCTAGGTTTTTCTGCAAAAACCTTTTTACATATTCGACTAGGGTTCTTCGAGTGCCTAGTTCTAATCCAACCATGCCTTCACATGGGAAATCATTTCCTTGAGATAGACATGATGCATTTAAGAAATTAAACAATAATGTATGCATGTATCCATAGAAACGCAATCCTAACTTTCTACCATGTTCTCACATAGCCAATACCAAGGCAATAATATCTTGTGGGCTCAAGCACAATAATACAAATCCAAACAACATATTAATAAAAATCTAACTTATCCTTATTGTTTATTGAGTAAGGAATTTACTAGCCTACAAGCTCTGTAATTTACACAACCATATACATGTATACTCAGCATTTAAACAACAACCTCTTAAACAAAAATATCCCTATTGAGGCACAATAAATATACCATGGAATTTCAAACACCATAGCAGCATCTCCAACTAATTAACAAGCCATAGAAATCACCACGATTATAACAACCATGCAAGGATGCTCAAATCCCCATACCATGGAATTAAACATCTTCACATTCCATTAAGACATACAAGAATAAACACCCCCTCATACCAAGAGCTTGCAATATAAAAACAACATTAAACCTTTGCATTGAATTAACATGTACAATGACCTAAGTGAGCAATTTATCTTATGAAGTAAACAATTAGCAACTGGAGTGGGACTTCAACTATCCACTTGACCGTAGGCTGACTACACTACAATTATTTCTTATAGTCAACCACCCTCGAGCTAGATTCAAAGCCTCAGGTGAAGCGCTCAAGGGAATTGAAACCAAGTCATTCAACAACTACTAAGAATCCAGAGACCACCTTGCCTCTACTTGCTTTGACAACCAAGCATTACCCCCTCTAGTGTCTCTACCTTATACTAGAATTTTAGAGCACATTATTATTCAATTGTGAAGCCCATAGTCAGCGAAGGTTAAAATGAACAACCTTCCATTCCCTAATTCCCAAGCAATCTTCTCCTCGATACCCTGAATATGTGTCCCCAATGTGTTTACATTTCCATAACTAATTACAAGAATTGGAGTTCATAAGATATTTTCAAGAGGGATTAACAAAAATGGTTTTCACAAACCCCACCCCGTTAGAGGAACACCATACATAGTGATCTATACTCAAACACAACTTTAGCCATGCTCTATATCAAGCATAAATTTCATAGTGAGCTTTATACTCACACATATCCAACCTAATCTCTGGATCAACTATAAGGCAACCACTACAGGCTATATGTCTTAACCATTAGAACGACCTTCTAGGTTTTTTTGCAACCCTTTCAGGTATTTGACAAGGGTTCTCAGAGAGCCTAGTTCTGACCCAACCATGCCATGACACGGGAAATTAATCCCTTTAGATAGACGAGATGCCTTCAAGTAATTAAACAACAATGAATGCATATATTCATAGAGACACGGTCTTAACTTTATGCCATGCTCTCACACAACCAATACTGAGGTGATAACATACTTTGGGATCAACCAAAACATTAAAAATCCATGCAAAATATTAGTAAAAACTTGACTTGACCTTATTGTTTCTTGAGTAAGGAATTTACTAACATACAAGACTTGTAAGCTCTACAACCATATCCATGTATACTCAACATTTAAAAAACAAACTCTTTAACACATAGATCCCCATGAAAGCATAATAAATAGACCATGGAATTTCAAACACCATAGTCGTATTCCAGTTAATTAACAAACCATAGAAATTACCATGAGTATAGAAATCATGCAAGGATCCTAAAATCCCCATGCCACAAGAATTAAATATGCGCACATCTTCTTAAGACATACAAGAATACACCTTCTCATCCTAAGAGCATGTTGTTAGGTCCTTATAATCCTAGTTTAGCCCCCATATTGTTATTGTTATGCCCCATAGATTCCCACTATTGTTATTGTTGTTCCCTTACATTATTATTTTTAAGTAGGACCTAGTTATATTTTGACTCTTTAGACTCATATATACATTAAGGAGGTCTTGTCATTTGAATCATCTAAGAATTGTTCATTTACGTGATGTAAAGGGAGGTTTCACTACTACATGATAAGTGGTTTTAAGACATAAGTTTGAGATGAAATAACAATTTTGTCTTAACTTGCACTTTGTCTACTTCTTATTTATTTTTCTTTGTCTCTCTAGCGACATTTTTCTCTAGAATGAGAAGATGGGGATGATTATTTATTTATTTTTGTCTCTCTAACAACATTTGGAAGAGTAATGATATTTGGCAAAGTGGTAGATGATTATTTATTTTAATGTCTCTATAGTGACATTTTTTCACAAAATGGAAAATAGCATAGGTAGTAGAGTTATCAAGGTTATTAGAAATGGATTTCTCTGAAACGCTTCATTTTCTTATTGTATGTGCTCGATCGATATCTTAGGTAGTGGGAGTGTCTGGGTCAAACTACTAGTCTAACCCTCCCTCGCAACATCGACATTTATAAGTATACGACCCATCTGGGAAGGAAGGGGATGAAGTAGGTGAAGAGTTTCATCCTTCCATTTATTTAGTTCGAGCAACATTAACATTTATAGGTATATGATCCATCTGAGAAGGAAGGGGTTTAAGTGGGTGAAGAGTTTCATCCTTCCATTCATTCAATTCGATCATCATCGACATTTACAAGTATACACTCCACCTGGAAAGGAAGGGGATCAAGTAGGTGAAGAGTTTCATTCTTCCATTCATTCAACTCAAGAAACATCAACATTTATAGGTATACGATCCATTTGGGAAGGAAGGGGTTCAAGTAGGTGAAGAGCTTCCTTATTAAGTACCCTGTTTCCCACTCCATCAATGCAACGTTGGTACCAGTGAGGAGCGGGCGAGGATAATCCACCTACATTTGCATCATGTGGTACCCTTACTTGTTCTCTAGAATAAAATGAATGAGTAGATGGAGGATGTTACCTTATCGCTTCATTGATTCGACATACGAGAGTACACATTTTGTTAACAAAATGGAAATAAAAATGGAGAGCAACATGGATATTGGCTTCAAATGGAGAACATCGTGGACATTACCAGAAGCCACACGGGACTATCATCCCGCATGTTAACATGGATATCGAGATTGCAGGATATTCTCTTGTCATCCTTTCAACATCCATGGTGTTAGAGTTTGGAATAAATCTCACACATGAAGCCCAAAATCTCACGATCAAGTCCCGTGTACTCTTCCCTTCTCTCATTTCTTACTTCAGACATGTCACACACTTAAATATCATCTCTCTTAGTGCATGGATCAATTGTAGGACCAAGATATCTAGTTGGCCTCCAAATCCCTTAAAAACCTAGTTGCTTTTCATTAGGGAACCTCGCCAACCACAAGAATGCATTTAAAATATAGGGTTTGTGGGTTTTGTGAATAATTTTACTTTGTTGGAGGATCCTTCCTTATATTCCATACCTAATTTTTAGGATCCAGGTATTAAGGCCTTTAACTAGGGTTTATAAAGGCTTAGCCCTATTGATAGTTGGAAAATCCTCAAACTTTCCTACTTCTTCTCCTTCTCAGACTTTGACTACACTCTGTAGTCCTTGACACAACTCCTCAACACATAATCTCCTTAATACTTCCTACTTTTCCTCTTATGGTAGCAATATCCATAGGAATTTGGTCGTGACCCTTTGTATTTCCATCTTTGCTTAAGTTTTATCATTAGGTTTTCATTCTTCTGCTACGTTCTCAACCCTCTATTTCTAGTTTCCAAAAACTTAACAAGCCTTTCTTAGTTCAAAATATATGGTCTCACACTGCATAAAAAAACACTTGTTTATGGTTTCAGCATTAGCACCAGCCTCTCTATACTTCCGAGTACAGTGATCCATCCTTTTAGAATCCAATCTAAAGGTTCAATCGTTGTAATAGCTGTTTTTCGCCTATTATTAAGTCAACGCTTCTTATGGAAGCCCGATATCAAAGTTGGATCCAATGAAACATCATTAGACATCACACCCAATTTCATATTTACATATCTAGGTCTAGAGACTCCCCATCATAAGGATACCTGTAAAAGGGCTATTATGGATAGACAATATTCTATGAAATTTTTTAGAAGTCATAGGCAACCAACACAAGGCCGATTGCACATGAGACTCTCAGGATAAGATCTTGTTGAGCTCCTTGGGGATATCAGCTGGTATTTTGGTCGGCATTTACTATTTCCCTCCTTAAAAAAAGTAGGGGAAATGGTAGGAAATCCATGGGGTGCTGGACCAATGGCATTCAATATTAACTAGAGTTTTTTATCAAGAAAATGCCAACAATATTCACCCTATAATATTCATATCATTGACATACCACGGTTACTTTTTAGGCATCTAACATACCCGACGTTGTTACAAGCTATTATTGATGGGGCCATGGCCTGTAAAAGGACAAACATGTTTTGGCACAGAAATTTATATCTTTGATAATGAGTACTGACAAAGGGATAGGGGGACAATGTATATAATATAACCAATCTGAAATTTGGTATCATTGCAGTCTCTACACTCATGGATTTGTTATTAAAGTTCATTTATAGTATATACACACATAGTAAATATTCCAAAAACACCAATATTATCTAGTGTGATTATCAAGAAAATGTGAATGATATTCACCTTATAACATTCATACTATCAATATACCATGATTACTTTTTAGGCATGTAATAGATCTAAGGGTTTTCAGAAGTATTATTGTTGTTATTATTGGGGCCATAGCTTGTAAAAGGACAAATATGTTTTAGAAAATAAATTTATATCTTTGAGAATGAACATTGACAAAAAGATAGGGGACAATAGTATATCCAATTTGAAGCCTTGAATGCTTGCAATCTCTAGACTTGTGGCTTTGTTATTAAAGTGATTTTAGCTTGTAGTCTAAAGGTTTTACTATTTCCCAAGGTGTATTAGAAATGAGTTTTTTTGTGTGCATTAATTTTTTAATCCTATTTTTCAAAGAAAAAAGTCAATGGAGTACTAGAAATAATAGCAATGCAACATAGATTTTACACAAGAAGCGTTGCAAACAAAAATTCTATCCCAAAATTCATATTACAAAATATTGCTAATTTTACACTGCTCCCCTTTAAATTATATATATTATAAATATAGATACATACATTTATGAGAATTTTTATTATTCTTTTGGGATAACAATCATAAATTATTTTGGGAAGCTAAACTTCTTGGCCATTTGACTTCCTCCCTTTCCATCATATTGTCTGTCTTTTTCATAATCAGTTGTGTGGCCATGTTAATCATGTCACAGAACTTTCATTACTAAGGGTCTTCTATATGTCCTTTTCCCTCGTAACACTAAGTTGTAGGTGTCTTGATTTTAGAATGTGGTATCCTCTTATGAGGACCTAACTTAGGTGTTCAAACTAAACCAAATTTATCATTTAATCTAATTACAATAAGAACAAAAACAACATATTTATAACTTTACATGATTAAAAAAACATACAAGTAAAATTTATTTCCAACAACATATTAAACATGTAAGAAATTCATTTATTTTTTTGCAGCAATTTACATAAAACAACAAGTAGAAGAAAAATTATTCTAGTGGCTTTGTTGGGATGCTCTTGACTCTATTGAGATTCTCCTCTTAGATTACCTGGTTGAATTGACCTCCCGACCAACTAGGAATGATTTCCTAGCCCAAGGAATGTCCATAGGTTCCCTAGCCCTCCTAGCCCAAGTCCAACCAATTGTAGTGTGTCCAAGTTAAAATCAACACTCTCTAATAGATCCATGTTTTATTTCTCTCATTTTTCTCTCCAGTCTCTCTCTTCTCATTCTCCACATTCCTCCCCAAAATAAAATCCTCCAATGCCAACACAAAGACCAAGGATATACCCCCCTTCTCCTCTCATTCTCTTTTCCTTTATGTCTCTTCCTCTCATCCATCTCAACCACTTACCATTTATGCCATGACTACCCTGTCATCCTTTTAATTTAATAACCTTGACTTTCCTTACCATATTTTATCCAAAAGTAGATTTGAGAAGACACATTAGGAATAGAAACATAGATATTTGATTTAGAAATAAATTAGAGAAGACCATATCTTATCCAAAAGCATATTTGGGAAGACACATTACGAGTACAAATATGGATATTTAATTTATAAATAAATTGGAGAAGACCCTATCTTATCCAAAAGTAAATGTGAGAAGACACCTTGGGAATTGAATAATAACAAATAATAAAAGTCATATCAATTAAAAAAAATTACATATTCACAAGTGTAGGTATATACCAATATTACTTAATAATTATAAGTCAATATTTGCAAGTTAATTAAATACTAATCAAAATTAGCATTATAGGATCAAGTAGGGCATTACATACACCCCTCCTTCAGAAAACGTCATCCTGAAGTTAGAGTGAAAAAGACACAAGGAGTTTGAAAGAAGTTTGACAATAAGGCATAACAAAATATAGAGAAATATAGTAAAAAAATTAAGTATTTCAAGCAATGATACCACTTCCCATTAAGAGTATCCAACTAACCTATAGCTTCATATCCTTCCTAACCTACTTCCACTCCCATCCTATCCATCCTCTGTTGCAATATACTATGGCATTAGCTACACTGATATAACCATTGATAAAACCAATATGGTGGAAGCGTCAACTACATTGACCTAAATTCCCCAACACGCAACTGAAAATCGTCATCACACATATAGGGGAGTGTGTCCATCATTGTCCTCCCACGATTCTAGGCTTGGATGTTACACGATGGGAAATTCCTCCACCCCTCCTGAAAACTAGGGTCAACACCCTAATATGGACCACACTACTATGTTGATTGGATACTTGTCATCGAATAATCCAGTAGGGTAGTCATGTCACATGTCATTTACACTTTATCCATGTCATAATAGTGCATATCAAGTAGATACAAAATGTAATAGAACAATGTACATCATACCATTACTCACTGGATGTCTCAACATTCCACCATCGAAAGCATAGATCTTAGTTATTATATAGTTATTTCCAATCTGCAGGTTAGTTCACACACACACACACACACATATATATATAACAACAAAATATATATAGATAAATGATGTTAATAATCATTTTATTAAGTCTAGTATCCACGTGCCAATTTTGTACTTCGTAAAACATAATGGAAATAAATCTTACATTAGATAAATCATATCCCTTTAATCCGTACATCAAATAACAATAATGATGACAAGTCATACACTAGATAAATCATAACCAAGTAAGTCACACATCAGGTAAATCATACATCGAATAAGTCGTACATCAACTATTTTAATCAACCATACCTAATCCATCAATGATTTATGTAAGTAGTTTCATTTGACCAACTAAAATTCATCAATATTACATAGCATTCATAAATAAAACAACGTGAAGCTACAAATAGAGCCTTAGCATATGTAGTTATCTAAGTCAATATGGGCATCCAGATGCTCAAAAAGTGAGGGTAGTCATGGCGTAGAGTCTTTGCATCCTCCCAAGTAGCAGATCCTAGGCTATACTTGTCCCATTAGCCCTTAACTTGGTCCACCATGTGACATTTGAGTTGTCAAATCCTATGGTCCAATACCTGTAATGGTTCAACCATTATGGTTCCCACGTCCGAGACCTGCAATTCCCTCCAATCTAGTTTGTGAGATTCATCAGAAACATAATGTCGTAAAATAGATACATGAAAAACATCATTTGTTTTATGCAAATGGGGTGGCAGTACAAGGCCATAGGAAATTGGTCCAATCTTCTCCTTGATTCAAAAAGGTACTATAAAGGCAGGTTGCAACTTCATCAATTTCCCAAACTGAATGGTGCTTTTGTTGGGTGTGATACGAATACAAATTTTGTCTCTTACTTCATAAAATTGATCATTCCTATGTGTATCGACATAAATATTCTGTCTATCTTGTGCTTCCTTTAACCTTTGTCGAATTTGTCTTAACTGTTCATCCATTTCTTGAACTAATTTCGGCCCAACTATTACTCGGTCCTCCAATTTTTCACAACTCAATGGAATCTTGCATGCCGTCCCATATAGAGCTTGATAAAGAGGCATCTTGATTGAACTGCGTGTTTTAGTACTCAACAACCCCCATTATCGTTAGACTTAGAATAAGAAATAATGGGGACCCTTTAAATTTTTAGGAAAGAGTCCTTTGTCATTTTAATAAAATAAGACTGGTTTTAGATTTTTAGCTTTTAAAGAAAATCTTTTAAATAGGTATATTGCAAAAATAAAACCCTTTTGAGGCTTAGGAACCTTTCCTTAGTTTTCAAGCAAATAATGTGAAAATATAAGTAATCCCATTAAACTATATTTCCATTAAAAAAACTTTGAAAACATCACTGAAAGTTTCTAAAGGTTATTTGAATAAACAAGAGGAAATATCATAAATGTTGGTCCCACTAAGAACTACACATAAGTAATTATTAGCTTATTGATGTTGGGAATTAGTGAAACACCGTCAATGATATCGGTGATCACAAAGTACCGCTTACAAAGTGCCGATTGTGAAATGTTGATAGTGATACCACAGTCCATCAATTACCGGTATCACATTCTGTCAACTGACGAATGCCAATATCACATTCTGTTAACTCCTAGCATTCCAATATCGCACATTCCGCATCCCTTTTTGTGACCATATCAATGTAATATCAGAAATGGAATATCACAAACCTTGTTCATACTGTCTGATACTAAAATGATGATAAAGTAAATCTCTGATATAATGACACGTGTTATCATCACGTGAACAAACATTTGAAAATTAACTAGCCATTCTGTGTGTTTATAGTTTCGAGCTTTTAAACGATTTTCAATGATATTGATATAATGTAGAAGCATCTTTTCATTAAAAATTGCATTCAATTGATAATACTCTTTTTGTTTTACGAGTTCTTCCACTCATCCTGGTTTGATTCTTAAATAGGTGAATTCTGATAAGCAACAATTAAAGGAAATGCCAAGGATAATAAAAGCGAGGAGAAATTTTGCAGGTCAGCCACTTATAATATTTCCCCCTGAAGAATTTCACGAGATGGCACCATTGCTTACAAATACTACATGCACTCCAAATGCAGGGTCCTCCTCCTGGGAGGTCATATACAAATTGTTAAAGGATGAAATCCCAAGGGTAATTGAGAAACAGAGTGGTATTGTTGATGCTCCCACTCCGGATGCTAACGATGCATGGAATGATGTAGCTAATTTGTTTTTACATAGAATTTTTTCCTGTCCTAAAATTCTACCCTATACAAACATGATAAGATGGGTCATTGATAACTTGGATATTACAAATATAGTTTTTCTAACTCCCAAGAAGACAATCATTGGATCATTGAAGGCAGAGGCTTTAAGGAAAAGGTACCATATGCCTCCACCACAGAAGAGGTATGATACCCTATTTTCCCAGAATTTCATGCAAGAGAGTCCGAATCGAGCAGATATTATCAAATAATGGAGGAGGGACCCAAACAAACACAAACGAGAAGACAAGGGTATATATTTATTAGCCTATATATTTGGTCCTTTCTATCATATTGCTGCTATGATGTGTTGTCTCTATGGTTACCCAAATACAAAAAAATTCTTAGAGGAATGGGTACTGCTTATAGAGGCCACTTTCAATGGCTACATCATGGATTGGGCAAATATTTTGTCCAATAATTTAAGTACTCAAATCCACAATTATAGACAGAAGTGCAATGTTATTGAAATAACTTCTCCCCATTTCTTTATGAGCACCTATGCAATGGACACTATTTTGTTTTGTTATGATTTTCCATCTATAGGTTGGAAGTGAAAAATTCAATACCCTATCCCTATTTTTGTTTAACTTGATATCCTATGGGAAACCAAATATCATCTTCATGTTTATAAAATCTGTCATGAAGTGATCCTTCCCATCTACCAAGAGGTCTTTGGCAACAAAGCGCCTATACTCTCCACTGAAGCTAATAATGACTTAAATCCATTAGGAATGTGGTTTGGGGAAGAAAAATTTACTTATATTTGAGTTTCTGGTAGCCTTGCCCATCTTCATGTTTTGCCTCTTTCTGTTCCGAACAAATTACTAGCCAAACAAATTTCCTAACAAACAATTGGTAATGGCTTGACTAAAGTGCTCAAGGATGCCAAGAAAACTCTTTAGCTTTCCTTTCCTATCCCTTGTGGTACCCATGCATTGGAAAATTTTAGGCATGCTTAACTTGAAATTGACCAAATTAAAGCTTTTAGTTTTCCAACCATTCCAAACAAATAATATAATCCCATTTGTGTTGCAAAACATGTCACGACACAGTCCCAAATCAAGAAGTTTTCAAGCAAGCATGATGAATTCAATGATTTATCTTAGATGGTTCCAAAATATTCTATGGTTCAAAAGTTAGGAGAAGAACGCCTATATCTTGAAGAATTGATTAAGTTTATTCAATATCGAGAGCGAATAATAACACATTTGCTAAAAAGTTTGTTAAGACAGTCTCGACAGAAGTGTGAAGTTTCAAATACATCAGACTCCTCTTCAAAGAATCCAATTATTTCCCAGGTTTTAGAGATATCCACTGAGTTGTTGAGAAAACGATGAAAATCAAATAAGAAAATAAGTTGGATGAAGTATTGGAGGAATTTAATCATTTTTTCTCTACTGAAGAAACTCAGGATATACATAAAACAGTCAACAAAGAAATAGAACAAGTCACAAAAACTGAAGGGACAACCTCGTTCACTGTTGAGGTTCCCGAAATGAATGTTGTTCCTGAGACTCTTGAAAACACCAATAGTGATGAGGCTACCAATAAAACTATTGCTTTTGAGGATATGGAAATTATACTGACATTTCCCACATCGGAAATAGTCCTTAAGATTAAAGAAATTCCTCCTCTAGATCTCTTATGCAGTCCAAAACATAAATCAATAATGAGTAGGCCATTAAAGAAAATAAATCTAGAACACACACAAGCATCGGCTTTAGATGAGTCCCCTTTTCAAGTTCTCTCGAAAGGAGCCCAAACAAATACTGATGAAGAATTAAACAAGCTTTCACAGTTTGCAGGAGCTTATGCTAGTGCTACTATTGACAAAGCGATGGAAATAAAGCTTCTTATGAAGGAAAAATACCAAAGGATTATTCAATTAGAGAAAGATTTCCAAAATGAAAGACAAGTGATTGAGTGACAAGGGCAAGAAAAGCTTGTCGAGTTACATAAGATTTTTGATAACTTAAAAAAACAGTTTGAATTTGAAATCAAAGGCAGAGATGCATAGGTAGAACAATTGCAACAAAATATTAACTAGTTGAAGGATAATCCATAAATAAATGAATTCTAAAAGGAAGAAGGAGAATTGGATACACTCCTCACTAAGCATCATGTTGTTTTTTGTCATAAAGCAACTTTAATTTGTGATTTGTGTAAAACTAGTGATTCTTTAGTTAACCAGTTGTCCAATCTGCGGACATTTTATGAAGAAATAGAAGAGAAAATCTCTGAGAATATAGAAATGCAAGAAACTGTTGAAGGAATATCAACTGATCTTCCTCAAATCAAAGAATCTCAAAAGGATATCATTTTCAGTGACTGGGACATCAAAATGAAACAAGCAGAAATGGCTATTATTAGAGCCATAAATCTTGCTTCAAAATTCACCGAATATATCATCGATACCTTATGGCAGGCTAATCTAATACAAGAATTCCTGAAGGACACTTTTCCAAATGTCAAAACTCTGAAGCAGTCATGGAAAGAAGCATCCAACAAAAAGGTAAATGATATCATAAGTTTATAAAAAGTGAACCTTGAAGGTTATTGGAATTATTTAGTGAAACCACATAGTCAGTGGCTAGTGCTAAGATGTCTCTCTAATGCAATGACTCAATTCCTTCCAACACTCATTGATACAGTATTCATGAGATAAATGCGCATGCAACCGATTCATCCCCCCCAACTGAAGCCAATGACAAACATATGTGGACTCAAAGAACAAATGAAGAATCAGCCTAGAGCACAATCATGAATTTTTTGTTGCAACAGATTGTTATCTTTCGCTTAATTTGTTAAAGTTTTTCTGAAGATTTTTATTTTACTATTTTTGTAATATTAATAGGCTATTTAAACCCCTTTCATGCATTTAGAAAAGGGTGTTAAATTTTTGAAAGACAACTTTGAACTTGCACTATTGTTTAAACCCAAGGTTATCTTATTAAGAAGTAGAACCTAAAGCTATCTTTTTATGAGAGTAATGATGTATCACTTACTACTATCTTTATATTATTGCTATGTTTCATTGAAATAGATAGTGAATTTATTATAAGTTGTTTCATTATATAAATGCTTTGAAACCACTCATACATTGTCACTATTGATGTGTAGGATTGTATCATTTTTTATTTTATATGAGATAATGAATTCTTATATATGATTAAGTTTTAATCAACTAAACTAATTAACTATTTAATTAATTTAGTTTATCTTATTAGTTTTCCTTTCATAAAGTGTTTAATGATCTATATTGTTGCATGCTTTGTGAAATATTTCTATGAATCACATATAAAGAGATATTATTCTCGGGAAGTAAGTAGGATAAGTTTTACTTAGTAATATCATCTCTAGCTTTTAAATCATTCCATTATTCTCATTGTGTTTCTATTATTCTATTAAATCTCTTTAAACGAGAAACTGGTCCCTTTATCCCTAGTCGGACCCACCATTTTCAACGGAAAAGGAGATGCCTTAAGTTCTCGACCGGGTAGTATTCCCTGATGTTGGGGCAAATATTTTCCAGCCTTCAACATTTTTTGCACTAGAAGGAGGGCCCCAACTATGAATGGATTTTTTTTTAATCCTAAATCAAACCTTAGTCATTCTCCCTCAATTTCTCCTGCAACTTCCAGATCTCATTCTAAATCTCCTACTTTTAGACCGGAAGTTGTGAAAACAACTACAGGATCTCCTAGCACACACCCTAAGACATCTTATCAACCTCCTTCTCAGGATTTACCTGAAGTTCAAACCCTAATTCAGAAATTAAAAGGAATTTCTATTTTAGAAGAAAGGCAACAACAATCTGAATTATCTAAAGGTAGTGTATCATCATCTTTCGAAACTTCTCGAATTGCAACCCAATCCCAAAGTGAGAAGCTTGGGATTACTCCATTTGAGTTTCTCTTACCTTCCCATCAAATAAAGATGAAAAAATCTGACCCATAATCATCTACTAGTGAGATTTTATCATCCACTCCACTACAAAAAACTTCAATTCACCCCTCATCATCAACTTCCTCTCATCCAATCAATCCTCCCATTCGTACCCCTCATTCTTAATCAACTGGCTCTAGTTCAATAAGCACTAGCACAGGGGCTACTTATTCTTCCACACAATAAACATATTCAACTATCGCAACTGCTTCTACCTAAGTTCCCATAATGGTAGACCAACAACAACCAAACAGACCTTGGACCAACCTTGGAGTTTCTCAAATGGAAACACCTGTCCATCCTTTACCTAAACATCCTGAAATATGGCTACCTAATTTCAATCCAAATGAAGGGATGCGAGTTGAAGAGAATTTACATATTTACATTTTCGCCATTATTCTTAATGGGGTTTCAGAAGAAGATTGTGTATGTATACATTTTGTTTGCATTATGATACATATGTTGTACTTAATGGCAACCCACTCATCTCAGATGATAAATTATAGTGCAGCAAAGTTCACGGAATTCTATGCAGAGAAAGGTTTATTTCATGTGGAGAAAACTTCACGGAATTTTATGCAGAGAAAAGTTTATTTCATGTAGAGAAAAGTTCACGGAATGTTATGCAGAGAAAATTTTATTTCATGTGGAGAAAAGTTCACGGAATTTTATGCATAGATAAGTTTATTTCATGTGGAGAAAAGTTCACGCACTTTCATGGTTGGTTCATGGTATTAGTACGACAATTTTTTATCCTATGGTTTTGGTCCGTGGCATTGCATCCAAAAGTGTTGATCTCACACACTTTCATGGTTGGTTCATGGTATTAGTCCGGCAATTTTTGATCCTATAGTTTTGGTCCTTGGTATTGCATCCAAAAGTGTTGATCCCAAGTATTGGGTTCATGGTATTGTGTTATTATGGTTTTGGACCGTGGTATTGTGAAAGGCCTAAGACTATAAAAGAGGAAGGAGATCATTTGGCAAAGCATCATCTGAATTGTTATTGAATATCTGATAAAATGTTAGATCTGGAATACTATGACTGGGTTATGGTGCAGATCTGGATCTAAATAAAGAAGGAACCTGAGCGCAAGGAGAAGGATAAGTTCTATTGATGGGTCATAATCTTTAAGCTTGAATGATAGTATCTTTTGTTCTGGGTTCAGATTTGGTGTGTGGTTACTGTTATTGTGATTTGGATACATCTGTCAGAGAAGTTTCTACTTGATTCAGTGCTAATTGGTGAAAAGGAGATTGTTTGATGTAGAAATTCTTGATGATTGATTGATGTTCATGGATCCAGTCTGAAAATTTATGAAACGTGGTCCCTGGAAGAAAG
>APFE031088830.1:39810-69770 GCA_000404065.3 Pinus taeda | reverse complement strand
GGTACCATTTCCTTTGAGAGGGAGTCTGGTAAACCCTTCGTATTGAAGGAAGTGATGCATGTTCCAGGATTGAAGAAGAATCTTATCTCTGTGGCGATGTTAGAGGACAAGGGATATGATGTTGTTTTCAGTGAGGGAAAGGCTTTCTTGCGCAGTAAGAGAACTAGAGAAACCCAGAAGATAGGGTTTCGAGTCAGGAACCTTTATCAGTTGCATGTAAATGCATGTAAAGCCTTGAGCAGCAAGGCAACTATTGGAGACTTGGTGGTTGAGAGGGAGGGTATATTACCTCTCAACATGCAAAGCCAGAAGAAGTCTCAGACGATTGTGGAGGAGCCACGATTGGTGCAGTAGCTTTAGGAGGTTGTGGAGCAACCACAACAAGGGAAGCTGAGTGGAGATCGAGTAGAGACATCTACTCATGTAGAGACCTCCAGTAGGGGAAAACTTTGAGCCAGGTGGGCAGAGGGATCACATGCAACCATACCTCTAGGTAGGAGGTGGGGCGATATAGAGTGATTGTCCCAAGGAGGAGGGGCTTGATCCTTGAGGTACCCAACCTCTTGGATGAGACCTTGCTATAGGAGCCCCAATGTGGAGCAGCAGGAATTGACTGATTGGGTAGCGACAGATGTGGATGGAGCGGCAAAGAGAGCGACAGTGCAGGGAATCCCAGGATAGCGCATAGCTAGTAGGCTGCAGCAATGCGAGAGGCGCAAGTGTTTTGCACAGTGCTAGGTGGCATAGAGAGGTGTGCAATGGTGCGAGATGCATGGACATGTTGTAGTAGCACATATTTCAGAGAGGGAGAACTTGTCAACAGCAAGAGAGCTTCAACATCAGAGTATGTTCCTAGCCCAACAGAGGGGTCAGTTGGGAGTGTTTTTGTTCCAAGTGTTATTGTAGCAAGTGGACTGGGTAGATGTGTTGCATGCAAAAAATTATAGAGTTACAGGATAGGGGTTGCAGATAATCCATATCTTGTTGAGAGGGTGTTGAGAATGCAACAAGATGATGGAGCTTAGTGGAAAGGAGTCGCCTTCACTAAGTGGGCCCGCAGGCTATTTTTGGCGCAAGTCTATTTTTAGACTATGTCTATTTTTAGACATATGGATCATGGTCTATGAGTTGCAGGATGCTATTTGTGGATGATTGGTCATGTTGGTAAAAATAGATGGACTTATATTTTTAGACATATGGGCGGAGTCTATTTTTAGACTGCAGGCAAAAATAGAAAAGTCAAATATTATTATCTCACAATAATATTTGGACTATAAACTTAATCTTATTCTCTTGGAGCACTTCAGTTCGAGCTATGGATGTGGCACATGCAATTGCATGAAGGAAATACGTGGTTCTTATGGGTTAGTTGAATATTTGCATGCATGACTTCAGTTAGAACTCAAGTGAGTTGAGTTTAGTGGACTGGAGTTGCAGTTGATGGAGTTTTGTTCAGTTTAGCTTTGTTAAACTGGTTGTATTTAGTCTAACTGGCAAATAGACTAGAGATGAGTTGGGTGAATTAGTTATTAATTAATTCACAAGTTATTAACTCATAATACAACTATGAATACATCAGTTAACTCAGTTGCATGTCAGTGCATGTTTAGTTCAACAGGGACAGGTGTTAGAGAATCAGATTGCTATCAGTTGTGACTATAGTTGTGCACCAGATCTTGCACAAATCAGGGGATTGAGTATGCCAATGAGTTTTCCCAAATTGTAGCTTGTTCTCACGTGATTTAGCCAAGGAAAGACGTGGATTCCTTGGAATTATCATCGGTTCTTGTGCAGGTATTGAGCAGAGGAGGCAGGCAAGCAGCGGAAGAGATTTGAGCCAGTGATTGATTCAGATCTGAGCTGTATTGTGTGTAACAGGTGGAGCTGGTACTGGATTACTTGTGATAAGCATTGTACTTTGTAATGTTACATGACTCAATCATTAATATACAGATAGTTGGGGTTTTTAGCGAGATGCTTTCCCCGGGATACATACTGTGTTAATGTGTGAATGCTCTTGATGTTTTTTGTTATTGATGCTGCTATATTGATGATCAACGTAGAGGAGCTTATGTATTGTGTATGTTTTCCGCAATAGTACATGATCAGGATAATCTCTGTTGAATATGTGTTAAATTATTCAAAATTTCTACATTAAGCTGACTATTTTCTTGCTCAATGAAGGAAATGATGAAATGAGGGAGTTAGGGAAGGGAGATGATGATGGGGGGATTTTGGGATATGGATAGGGGTGGTAGAAAACTTAATAATTTTAAATAGAGTGAAATAAATGATTAGGAGAAATTGAAAAATAGAGCTGCTAGGAAATTTGCTCAAAATGCTAGGTATGAGATAGGGTTTAGGTAAGGGTGAGGCAATCTAATGATTGATAAGTTATTTAGTGAATCAAAGAGTGTTTTAAACATGTATAGAGGTGTGAGGTGGAATATTTACATGTTTTGAATATCAAAACTAACCAAACCATCAGTTACACTAGTGCTTGCAGCATGAAAATTTCACCTAAACCCTAGATGAAGAGAACTTGCATTTGCATTCATCTTGCTAAAGGAAAAAGGTGAGCAAAAGACTTATACTTACTTGTGAACAAGCTTAGAATAGAAAGAAATAGGTTTACAAGCTTCAAAATCAAAATTTGGGTGGGTTTGGATGATTTTTGGGCTGCTTTGGCACAAGTGCAATGTAGTTCATAGAAGCGCAACGCAGTTCCCAGAAGCATGGTGCCACCTCTAGAAGCGTAACATAGTTCACAGAAGCATAGCACCGACTTGAAAACCACTTTTGGAAGCCTTAAACTATTCCAAATTGCAAACTTGATGGTGCGTTAGAAAGATCTTGAAGTTTGCTACAAGATGGACCCCTCAAGCATGTAATTTGGACACTCCACTAGGGATAAAATTTGATTTTCCAAAGGTCACTCCAAAAACCCAGGGTGTCTCTAACAAAAGCGAAGTGCCAACTTGCAGAGCACTTTTGGATGCCTTCCACTTATCCAAATCACGATCTAAAGGTACCATTGGAAATATTAGGATGTATGGTATACAATAGAGTCCTTAAGCATTGCCAACACCTACTCCAAATCTCTGAAAAACTCTCTTGAAGTCAAGTTGTCTAGAAGTGTAACAATTCTCCCATTGCAAGTGTAGTTTAGGCATTTCTCTCAAATCATAATCCCTGTGCATAAATGGAAGGAGGTTTTTTTCCTTAGACTATAATAAAAAAAAAACCTCTTTCACTTTTGTAAAAATCTTCTCCATTTGGCAAGGTAGTGTATTGCAGCATCATCTTATTTGAAATAAAACATTACCTTTACCTTTATTTTGCTTTCCCTAAGCTGCTAACTCCCTTTACCCATTAAAACACATGATGGAAATGTTTTTTTTTTACATATGGTATCATGATGAAACATGGAGTGAAACCCTAGGCCATGACCTAAAATGAGGAATTTAACCATTTCATGACCCAACACACTTAAATGAAGATATGATACCTTGAAGAAGACAATGACCATGATGAGTGATGAATACCATGGGTAAGTGAAGGGAGCAACAATGACCTAGACATCAACATCCAGTGATCAAATTTTTATTTGAAGATTCACTGAAATGACAAAAATTTAACTTGACACCCTAACAACACCTTGTAAGAGCATATTTGATCACTGGTGATAGGTTGAACTGACTGACACTAACATTGGCTCCAACTAGGAATGGCAGCTCCTTGGAGGTTTCAAGAACATCGTAGACCAAGTAGCCTTGTCCATTGGGTATGGATTCAAAATTCAAAGGCTGAATTCAAACTAAAAACTAATTGACTAACTGACCTTGAAAAAACTCTAAAACTGACTAAACTTACTTATGGCAGCAGACCATCAAGATCGTAGGGCCTTCACCTCGGGCTTCAAATATTGACAATAACCACCCACCTGTTGAATATGTATATACAATCATGTGTAATGATCCATCTAGTGTAACCAATCCAACAAATGGCTATTTACTTTAATCCTACTCACACTATTCCTTGAGCAGGCAGAAAAAACAAAATCTAGAGCACTCCAAGTATCCACTGAACATGTGTTCATGATCCATAAATACAAGAAAAATCATCTTCCTAGATGGCTGCAACAAATTGGCAATAGGGTCTATAATAATTTGGAACATTACCATATCTTGAAAGTTAGAAGAAATACAAGTACACTCTTCATTTTCTGAATCTGGAGTAAGATCATCATGCGCAAATGGCTCTAAAACAACCTCTTCTTTATCGTTGTTTTCCTGTAACTCATGATCGTCAATTTGAAATCTAACATCCTCAAAATCTGAAGCTACATGTATGAATGTCTCTTCATGCAAATCTGGATTGAAATTTTCTAGAGGAGTAGATTCATCAATTATTTGGAAAATATTACTTTAAAATATTCTTCCACAACTAGCACAACAAGATGTAATTCTATATCACATACCATTTTAATTCCATTGACTTGAGCTGCATTATCTTGCTCTTGAGAATAAGATCAATTAAAAGGATCTAAAATCTGACTTTTATCCATTAATTCCTCAGAATAAACATAAAGCATTTGACTATATATTTCTTCTTTTCGTTGTTGATTTAAAATCTGTTGAATAGGTTGATCATTAAGTTCTAGGAAACAAACCCGCTTCTCATTAATTTCGAACTCAATAGATGAATGATGACTCTCAGGAATCTTAATACAAACCAACTCAGAATTAGAATCTTCATCAAGGAGTGGAGGGTAGCTAAAATGGCCATTATCATATTTATCTTGTGTACTAAAAGAAAGGCATGACTGTTGCAAATTATCACATATTTTAGATAATAGAAGATCATTGTCATCTATTGGAGAATTCTGCTCAATTTCACTATCATCCAGGGCAAACTCCATGATCTTAACATGGTGGTGAAAAGGGTTTTCATTTAAAGAATCCAAGAGTTCATCATCCATAAACTCTTCATCACCATAAGCACTTTCCAGCTCTTGAATAAAATTTTCAAAACTATCACAGCAATCCTCAATCAAAAGCAAAGAACGATAGGCTTCTTTATGCTTCTCAAAAAATACTAAGTGAAAGTCCTTGTGAGAATAAATACAAGCATGAGGCAAGCTTTCATACCAAAACCATGCTCTTTCTTCTAATGTGAACATGAACATCTTCATTAAACAATCTTCATGAAAATTATTCCTTAGCTTATGCACATGCATATGAAATCTTATTAAATGAAGTGTAGCATCATCACAATTCCATCTCTAAATTTTGGCAAGTATGTTTGCCAATCTACCTAAGGCATATGATTTGGAAAGCCTAGAAGATGATCTCGATGCATAGGAGCATACCTTTTGGATTGAGAACTCATTCTGATTTCTGGATCCTGCTACCAGTGGAGTCTTGAAATCAAATGGGAGTCGCCAGGTGAAAGGTTCAACCTTCTTATGTGTTTGATCACTACCCACCATCAGAAATTAGATATGATCTTTTTCATTCTTTCCCAGGGAAGATATGATCTCTCGTTTTCCCGGCAATGACGCCAAAAATGTTTTCCTCTACAATTTCCTAGGCTGGGGAGGAGATCGAAAGAGGGAACATTGAACCACTTTTAGCTCAATAGCTATCCCTACTGAGACTGAGAGGGATCTCTCAAAGTTTCTATCAATGAACATATTTAAAGAACAAAGTTTTTAGGCTAGATATTGTTACAGATCCATTTGGGCACATCAATTCCCAACATCCAAATCAATGTTTTAGGGTTCATCAAACCCTAATTTCAGTTGCTTCGTGCCCTAAGCAAGTCACCCCTTTGAATGCCTCCTTCCCAGACAGTTTCGTGACTTGAAGACATCTAGAAATAGCCTCTAGAGGGACCAGCACAGGTAAGCCCTTGTAAAGGTGCGCTGCAGAGCAATTAAGTCCACTTCTAGGGTGCTCTATAGAGCACTTAGGCTTCCTTCACCTGTGCTGAGCGAGAATGAGCAAAATTCACATAGGGTTTGGAGAATATTCTTATCTTTTGGATTCATCTAGAAGGCTCCCTTACTTATCAACTCCTATGAGCTCGAAAATGGATGAGGAATGAGTTAAGGTGCATGCTATCCTCTCATCCCTTCCTCCATGGAACTAACTCTAAGTGTGGAAGGCCATTCAATGCCACCATTTATGGCAAAACCTCCTTCATCTTCCTATAAATTGACCACTCATCTAAGTGATTAGGGGCTGGATTATATTGAATTGTATGGAGATAATGCTACTATGAGATTTGGCTTTGAAGCAAGTATTGTAATGCTACAAGTTTGTCATGCTTTTGATGTGATGTTGATGGGATCCAAGCCGAAGGAATGGCTTTGAATCAGACACCAATGGTTGTATTTCCTTCTTCTATCTAATAAAGTGTTTGAACCTTTCTCCCATATGTTTGTATTGTTTCATAATTCTTATATGTGTGAATTGTATCTGATTCCTTTCACTTATATTCAATAGATAATGTGCTTTGATCGATTCTTTGTTTTTTGTTGTGTTGATAGGTACTTCTCAAGCATATTAAGTACGAGAAGGAGCGACAGGATCGATACAAGGGAGACAAGAGGAAATTGGAACTACAAGTAGGTCTTCTCTTCTTCTCATCTTATCTATTGCTTATAGGAAAAGTCTAAAACAATTTAAATTGTTGTTCTAGATATAGCTACTTATCTAGGGAATTAGTATTTATTCGTAGATGCCAAATTCTCCAAAACAAATTGGCAGCTCCATTGGGGAAAGATCATTTTTCCTAGTAGCTTATCCACCTCCTAAGACATCCTTGTAGACCTTATTTGTGTTCATATATTGTAATTCAACTCTTTACATTGAAAAATTGGTCAAAACTGTGTCAAATTGCCTCTATAAGTTTCTATCTCCTGGTCTAGCCCAACTTTGATTTCATTGATTAATGTTTCTCAATGTTTTCTTTGTCATTATCAATCAATAGTCAAAGTTATAATATAGTTGATTAATCTTCATTCAAAATAAAGTGTCGTAAAGTCTTCTCTTCCATTGAATTAGAATTGTCGTAAAAGTCTTCATTCTTATGAAAGATTGATTGATTGTATGTGCATATTTCCTTTTTTTCATATTTACAATAATAAAATCCAAAAGAAATACATGCATGTTGCACTGAAAAATTTTGTGTGTGTTCATAGGAATAGTGTAGGGAAATTGCATTAGATTGTTCTCTTTGCTCTTTGATCGAAAGAAATCTAATTGCTCTATCCCTAAGTAGCTAGGATTTTCATCATTAAATTGAATGGAGAGAATGCTTATCATGATAGTTGCATTCCTAGGAATTTTAGAATACATCACGTGGTGAACTTGAAAGGCAAATTCCTAAGTAAGATCAACTTAAAATTAACATTAATTTACCTAATGGAGTATTTTCATTAACGAGAACATTTAGTGGTTCTAGGCTAGAGACATGTTTTGACGTCGTAAAACAAAGAAGTTGTCACTAACTTGTCTGCAATACATCCCGAGTGTGATACCTCATTCCATGTACATGAGTATATCGTAGCTCATCCACATACCTTCAGGTATATAGGGCGGTGTTATAGTATGTAAAGTATATGGGAATGCTCTTACTGTGCGGTTTTGCATTAGACAACGCTTATACAGACTAGGCCTCCACGTACCTTCAGGTATACATGGGAGGACAACTCTAGATTGTTATCCATCCTTAAGTAATTGAGTCGACTGCCTTGTACATTGTGATATACCGAACACAACATTTGGGGAGATTGCCTGCCCATACTTCTTAGTTTGCCAGGAGGTATTTTGCAGTTCACAGTTGCATGGTAAACCTTTTGCCTAGTATACCCCTTTTTGTTTATTTCTTTTTTGATAGTATAATTAATTAGAAATTGTATAGGAACATCAACCCTTACCCCGTCATTCACTGAGAACAGCGAGAAAACCGCCTTTGTTACCCGAAGATACACCTATTCAGTCAATGATGTCTCACTTAACTAAGTCTAGTATATCAAGAACTCCTATTTCTTCATTTGAATTACCTTAATCATCTATTTCGGTAAGTACTAAGACTCCAGTTACTCCAACAATTTATGGTACGTCTGTTTTTGAAGGAAAATTTTCACAATTGCCTAAGGACATTAGCACTAATCCTAGTGAAACAGTAACCAAGGTTGTTCAACAACAATTTGATTCTCAACTAGTTTCTCAACAAGAAATTACTTTTGAATTTGAATCAATTCAACCAGAAGTTAATACAGAACCTATCACAGTTCAAACAAAAGTTACATCTAAACCTGAAGTTGTTCAGGATCCTCTTTCTGAAACTGTTGTTCATTTACTCGAACATCTAGACTTCGAATTTGAACATTTAGAAGTTGTTACTTTACTAGAGGACGATCAACCTGTTACCCCTTAGACATTAGTAACTACTGAAACTTCAACTTTATCAACACCAGAAATATTTTACGAACCAGACGGTGAAGTTCTTCCACTAGATTTAATTGCTATAGAGGAAGAATTGGAAGAATATTCTACACCTGGAACCCCATTCCACTTCGGAGCTAGGCTTTATATTTACCCTCATACTCCTCATTTTACTGCTCTGTTTGATCCTGCTTATTACAAGTACCTGTTGATTCTTTAGGAAAACTTTTCGGTCAGTTAACTATGGCTAAACAACCATCGACATCCCATATTGTATTATCTGATGTAGCTGCAGCAGAATCTTCTGTTGCAACCTCTTCGATGTTTTCTACCACACCTGAGTTGCACCTGTATGGTGAATCATCCGTCCCGGTTGGTTACCAATCTTTACCTGGAACCCACTCAAGGGTTGCTTCTACACCATGTTCATCACCCATGTCCTCAACCGGAATTCTACCTGGTTCTTCTCTAACGGGAACTCAACAGTTTGATCCTGCATATCAATATCAAGCTGCGCAATCTAGTCAACAAAGAACTATGTATCCATTAAATACAAGATTTCCACCATACAGAGAGCAATATGCTTATTCACCATATCCTTCTTATTCTTGAGGACCGCCATATGGTAATATCCCACAGTATTCAGGTCAACTTGGAATTAGAGTTTGTCAATGGCAACCAACAATGTCAGTTCAACCAAGGCTTGTGTATCCAGCACAACTAATGCAAACTTTGTCAGTTATTCCTACTACACCTGTTGTTACTATTATACCACAGTCACAAGTTCAAACTGTTGTATCTCAACTGGTACAAACTAGTCCTTCTACCTCGCAACCACAAGTTTCAAGTCAAGAAGTTCAAGTTTCTTAGGTTGTTGTACAACAACCACTTGTTTCCAGGGTTCAAAAGTAACCTTAAGAGTATACCCTTATCTAGACTAACCCAAGATTAAAGTGGTATAGTTTATTCACAACCTAGCCAACCTTTCATTGTTGGGCAACAACAACTATTAAATCAACAATAGTTGTACCAACAACAACAACAGTTGATTCAACAACTGTGACAACCTCAATTTCAACAACCCCAATTCTAGCAATTCCAACCACAATTTGGACTTGCCCAGCGGGCTCAACCTAGGTTTGGACAATATCAAGCTTACCAAGGTCCTGGTCAATAAGGCTTTGCAGGTTATGGACAAACACAAATTCAAACTGATTATCAACAACCACCTTATGCCAACTTCATTCAACAACAACCCTACCAAGGTTATCAAATGCAGATGCCCTATGTTGGTATGCAAAGACCTATTTCTCAGACAATTCCATCATATCCTGGGTATTCTCAACCTGACTTGAATCGACAATTTCCATTTGTAGCAACTTTAGAATTACCAGATTTAAACTGGAACACTAATGATCCAATCTTATATGCACCTTGGTGGTTGATAATTCTACATAAGTTACCGTCTGAAATTTCGAAATCCAATGGAAATCCCTAAGAAGACCCATCAAATCATGTCATGATCTTTCATTTGTGGTGTTCATGAAACTCCTTAAATGATGATTCAGTTAGACTCTATCTTTTCCAAAGAACACTTACTGGTCCTGCTGCTAAATGGTACATCGAGTTACCAAGAGCTTCTTTCGACAACTTTACAACTTTGGCCACTACATTTTTGACCCACTTCCAGTTACCTATCAGATATGAGACTGGAACAGAACTCCTAACCAACTTTAAATAGACTATTGCTACCCTTATATCACATCATATTCATGAGTGGCAGCGGCGTCATCGAATGATTAAGACATATGTTCCCGATCAGCTTTTAGCTGAGTGGTTCATAAAATCCTTATTGCCATAAATCACCAAAGATGTGGAAAAAGGTGGAGTTGTCACAGAAGAGCAAGAAATTGCTCATCCCCAATACTTGGATTTGATTTACACACAATTCGACACAGTCTACGACAAAATTCCCAATGCACCCTGACCAGCTTTCACTATTCCTCCTCCTCCACAATCGAGTAAGGACTCTCATGTCGACGATGGTGTGATCGATTCTTTGAGTATGCAAATGGTAGGAAAACCATCTGTTCAAACTCTTTCCATTACCAATCAAACTACCAATGTATCATAAAACACTCTTGCTTCTGAAATTAATGTCGTGTCATCTGACAAAGGCAAAAATCAAAAGCAACCAGGAGGCAAGAAAAAGGGAAAAAACAAAAAGAAACAAGATAATTCCCCTCAAGAGAAATCATCTGATTCCTCTACTTCGGCAAGGAAACCTCATTATCCATGTCTAATTTGTAATGACGAGCATTTTACAAGAGATTGTCCACACTGCTCAGAGGTCTCTAAACTTTTAAAGACTTCAAACACATTTGCAGTGTTGACTGATCTGTTTCCGATCCCGGAGACACATTTGGTTGTGACAGACCATGATTCCACATCCCAAGTACTCATGTTATCCATCACAAAGCCACAAAACAAAGCTTTGGTGTCAACGAGAAATAAATATTATGGAAATATACCATCATCGTTGAATAATCAGGCCACTAATCAACCTAATCCTTCAACTTCGACTTCATCTAAAAATATTCCACCTATTGTACCAGAATTGACAATAAAACCACCAAAGGGAGTTGTACACAAATCAACATTTAACCCTCGGGCCCGAGCAACTCAGAACTATAACATAGTGGAAGATCTTGCTCAATCACCTTCTGCTATGTCGACACTCAAGGTGTTACAAAATTGTCCCTCCTAGAAACAAGATTTACTGTCAGTAATAGGCAGAGTAGATCCTACGAATTCTAATCTTGTGGTTTTTAACCATGTAGAATATACACCACAATTACTGGCGCAGTTAGCTTTCCTAATTCAATTAAAATCTCTCAATAAGAATGTTCACTAAACTATTATTGAAGAGAGGGCATCTACTTTAATTATGTCAATGATCTGCTGGAAAACACTTGGTTCACCGTTGTTGTCATGATCACCAACCACGTTAAAATCTTTTGACAGAAGAACATATACTCCTTGTGGGATTTTGAGTAACCTACAAATCGAACTAGGGGAAAAACAATTACTGTTGAAGTTGAGGTAATTGATGGATCACTCGATTACAACATTTCCCAGGCCATGGGTATATGCTATGGCTGTTGTGGTTTCCACGTACTTTCATACTATTGCATTTCCTCATAAGGGTGGAATCACAGTCATTGATCAACTAGCCTTCTTTTCCAATAATTAACAAGCTACAGGAAGCATTCCATTAGTACACAGACCCCCATTGTCAGTTCAAAGTGTTGGAGTAGGTCTCTTTAAATATCCTTCCCTAATGGATACTTTTATGCTACTGTGACCATCTGATTTGGCAGAAGTGGCAAGAGTAAACACTTGCAACATGATTTCCTCCAGCTCATTTGATTTAAGGAGGAATACCAACAATTTTGAAGTTGATAGTAATATTGAGGTAATGTTGCTAAGCCCCATTGAATTAGCATAGCAATCAATTTTTCGAGCTTGTGCAGCAAACCCAAATCCACATTCACCAATTGTATGGGTAGATCGTTCGTTAGAATATGGTACTTTTTCGGATCCTTTCTCACATATACATTCTACGGATGAAGGAATCGTTCAAACAATGATGATAGGAGAAGAACCTTGGGAAGATTAGCATCATCGTTCCCATCTTCCAGATGACATCGAAGATTATTCAAATGAACTATACCACCCTTCAGTTGTTGATTTCCTTTCGAATTTAGTTTTCATAGACATAGTAGAATCTGAGTGAAACCTGTCAAATGTTGAAGAAACAATTTCTATTAATATTTCGACCAAGCCTAATATTGTAGAGAACATTAATGTCAGTAAATCTTGTTCTCCATTAGAACTCGATAGTTACCATACTCTCTTTCGTGAATTTAGAGATATATTTGCATGGTCTTATGAGGAGATGTCAAGCATTGACTCTAGTATTGTTGAGCACGAAATAAAAACGTACCCTGATGTCAAACCAGTTCGACAGCCCCTTCGACTTGTTCATCCAAAGAAAGCCGTTGTAATTAAAGCAGAAGTTGAAAAAAAATTGTGCGCTTTTTTCATTTACCCTGTACCTCTTACTGACTGGGTTTCCAACCTTGTTCCTGTCATGAAGAAACAAGGGAAAATTCAAGTGTGCGTCGATTATAGGGATGTAAATCAGGCATGTCCAAAGGACAATTATCCTATTCCTTTTATCGACCAGATTATTAGTGAATGTGCTGGTTGCAAAATATTCTCATTTATGGATGGATTTTCTGGCTAGAATAAAATCAATATCCGCCCACAGGACCAATTGAAAACAACTTTTATTTGTCCATGGGGTACATTCACCTATAGGAAACTCCCATTCAGTTTGAAGAATGTCAGGGCCACATTTTAGAGGGCAATGAATTATGCCTTCCATGACATCAAGCACATTTTTCAACCTTACCTTGACGATTTACCTACTCATTCACGAAAGAAGACTGATCACCTGCAACATTTGAGATTAATATTTTTATAGTGCCAAAACTACAAGATACGACTCAATCCGCACAAATGTGTTTTTTGTGTTGGTTCTAGTCAATTACTCAGATTTTTAGTGTCTAGAGAGGGGATTCGACTCAATCCATTAAAGGTTCAATAAATTATGGATTTGCCTCCACCTTTAAGTCTTTTACAGTTACAGAGACTCCAAGGGAAAGAAAACTTTCTGACGAGGTTCATTCCTAATTACGCTGAAATGGCTAAAGGTTTTACACGTCTTTTGAAAAAGGAGATACCCTTCCATTGGGATCAGGTTGCACAAGCTTCCTTTTATGCTATTAAAGATACCTTTATTAGAGCTTCATTAATGTATTCTCCAAATTACCAAAACGACTATTACCTGTATCTCGCCACTGCAGATACAACCATTGGCATGGTTTTAGTCCAGCAAGAAAATGGGATTGAACATCTGATTTATTACTTGAGAGTAATCTCAATGATACAGAAAGTAAGTACTCTTATGTCAAAAAACTAGCTTTGGCAGTTGTACAAGTTGTTCAAAGATTTCGCCATTACATCTTGCTATGGAAAACAATTGTCATTTCAGATTGCAACCCTATGACATACATTTTTTCATGTCAATTGTTGGGGGGGAAATAATCAAAATGGATAGTTATTTTACAGGAATTTGATTTGGAATTCATCAAGTCCAAATCAAAGAAATCTCTAGTTTTTGCAGAGTTACTTTGCGACCTTCCCTCGAGCTCCATTGATTCAACATTTGAACCATCGATTTTGGATGATTCTTTGTTTCTAATATCATCATCTGACGCATGGTATGGAGATATACTGATCTATTTCCATGCCCAAACTTTCTGGCCTAATACCTCTCGCTCGCAATAGCGACATATTTGTTACGAAGCCAAAGATTATCTGATCATTGGAAACACTCTTTACCGTCGTGGTAACAATACAGTTTTACAGAAGTGCCTCACACATGAGGAAGCCAAGAAAGGATTGAATGATTGCCATTTAGGTGCTTGTGGTGGACACTTATCTTGTTATGCAATCGCACAGAGAGTTCTCCGTGCTAGTTACTTCTATCTAACTATATTCAAATATTGTATTATTGTTGTCAAAAGCTGTCACGCATGCCAGATATATGACCGAAAAACCAGATTACCACCTGCACCATTGCATGGCATGTAACCCCACTTTATGGCATGTAACCCCACCTCAGCCAAGGGGCATGGGTATATTACAGTCGACGTTGACTATTTTACCAAATGGGTCGAGCCGATGCCAACATTGAACAACAGTGGAAAAATGGTTGCTCTTTTATTTTTTAACCGTGTGGTTGCCCGGTTTGGTGTACCACAAGCCATATTTACAAATCATGGGTCATATTTACATGATGCTTGAGTTGACTACTAAGTTAGGATTGTCAGATGATAGTTCTACCCCTTATTACCTACAAGCAAATGGACAAGTTGAGGCCATCAATGAAGTCCTAAAGTGGATGTTGCAGAGAATTATAGGGGTTCATAATCGAAATTGGCACTTAATCCTATACTCTGCCTTGTGGGCATATCGAACCTCAGTGAGAAATGCAACTGGATTCACACCCTTTCAGTTGGTGTATGGTTTGGAAGCAATCTCATTGATACAATGTGAAATTTCATCGCTCAAACTCGTGATTGACCTGTTATCCGACACTTCTTAAGAAGAAGTGCATTTCTTGGAATTAATCCATCTGGATGAAACCCATCGTGATGCCACATTGGCTAACGAAGCACATAAGAAACGTATTAAGGCGCAATATGATAGAAATGTTAAGCCTCGTATCTTCTCAGAAGGAGACCTGGTCTTTTTTTATGATCAGGAATCTGAAAAACTTGGAGCAGGGAAATTTGAACCAATGTGGATGGGTGCTTATATTTTCAAGCGTGTTCTGGAAAAGGTTGCCTATGAGTTAGTAGATTATGATGGGATTCCATTGTTGCAGCCCCGAAACAGACTGTATCTAAAACTTTACTGTGCTTGATTAAGTGTAGTAAAACTCACTGTATATATGCTTTCATTGCATGTGTGTGTGTGTATCTTTTAGAGATTTTTATCTGGTTAGTAATCCATTTTTCATTTGTTGCAGATGTCGAAGTCTTCAAAACCTTTGTTGGTTAGGCCGATGGAGTTAGTCATAGTATGCATAACTTGTCTTCTGCAGCATGGGCTATTTTCACTCCAAGTGGTGAGTCTGTGAGTTTCAAAGGGATTTGTATCGGTCGGTCGATGAACAACAACGTTGATTATAATGCATTGATTGAACTACTCTCTGATGCCATTTCACTTGGCATTTGTCGAATCATCATTAGGCTGGACTTGCAACTCATTGTACTACAACAAACAAACATTTATATTGTCCGAAATCCAACAATTTTTCGTATGTTCCTTAGAGTTCATATTTTGGAAATACATTTTGAACACATTCAATATCAACATATTTCCAGAAATCTCAACACATTAATTGATTCTCTAGCAAATTATATGTTAAATAGACATTTGCGACACATTTAAAACTAATATTTTCAATTCACATCATAAGTTGAATAGGATTGCATATAACCGTAGAAAACTCTGAAAGTAAAATAGATAGGTGTTTTAAAACTTTTTACAAAGTTTGTGTCCAAGACATGCTTGGTCATCTGACCCAAAAACTCAAAATGCATGAAAAACATCCTAAGTAGATCTAGTGGTGCTCATGGTAATAGGTCACAACCTGTGCATGATGATCATGCACAAAAGCCTCGCCCAATGTCTAGGAACACCAATAGTGTGGCATTGCATCCTCATAGGTAACTCCTTAATCCGGACATCTGGAATAAGAGGGGCTAATCCCTCTATGTGATCCTGCAACTCTGATAAGGTCTCGGCCAGAATCTAAGTCTTGGAGAACTGCTCTCTGGATTTTTCTCCACGTTGGCCCACCTGCAACCTGTTGGTGTCCCACAGGTCGAATAGTACCCACATCTGCATGCGTAAGAGTAGTTTTGGTTTAGTATTTTGAAACATTAAAAACACAAAAAACATGTAGAAACTTGAAAAATCAAAAAACACTTTGGTCAAACAACTTACCCATAGCACCCCATTATGCTCCAATTGGTAGAATCAAATCTGGATCTCCATAGAAATCCATCCCTGAATATGGATGCTCCTTGATGACAAGATGTTGTTGCTTAAGCCAACTGAAGAATGCAGTGGAAAATATGATTATTGACTGACCCGCATGTCGAGCCATCAATTCAACCCACCTCTACATACGTGGATCTCTAGGACCAGCTACACCCAGTGATACATGCTATGGTTGCATCAATGGGATTCTCTCTATGGTAAAAGCAATTAAGATCAAACCATAGCATAAATTCTTCGTCTTACCACTTTTTACCTTAGTCAATTTTTCTTTCAGTGAAGAAAGCACAACCTTGCACCAGTTGAAAACTTTTGGCTCTAAACACTCCAGTGCCTACTGCATAAAAGATTTGTTCGCCAGATGTAGTGTCACACTACTAGCCAATTTTGTGATTGTGAAGAGGATCATTCTCAAAGGCAAACCACCTACATCCCTGATGTTTATTTTCCCATACTTGCTAGGTTGTGTACCTGGCCAACAAAACTGTATAATATAATCTCTCACTGATTCACCTCCATGATCAAATCCAGAAAGTGAGATGGGGGCACATCGCCTCGACAGACCGGTAAGAAAGTAAATATCATCAATGGTAATAAGGACCATCTTGTCCCTAATGTGAAAAGTTTGATCTGTCGGATCCCATGTAGGAACAGAGAACTGCAGTAGTTCTATCTGTTGCCTCATTCTGGACAACATAAAGTATTTGAGTAACCCACAATCTTTGAGGGCCTCAACTGTACCCAGATTGTTTAGGGAAACCATGTCTTTTTCTTCATGCTCTGTTTCTCGCCATGTAACCGACATTCTGATCCGATGAAAGCCTAAAACACAATCATAAGCTTAATTAGGATCCTTTCCATGCAAAAAACAGGACAAGTTTTGAAGCAAATAACTAAATCAAACTTGGAAAATTTGCCCAATGCAACTCATGCACAAAGAAAGTGCACAGTAGAGCATGTAGCCTTCTATCTATGTGATCTTCAACGCAATTTTCAATGTGAAAGCTTGTGTTGATCCTAGCGAAAAAAATGAAACCCCAAGGGCCCAAAAAAACCCTAAAACTTGCATGAAATTAAAAAAGAATGACTTTAAAAGAAAGTGGAGAGGTTTAGTTCCTACCTGGTCTAGACAGCTCGAGAAATGCTCCGCAGAATCTCTCGCAATCAATTAGTGAAGATCAAGGTAAACACTAGCTCAAAGCACAAAATTGAATGCTAAGTTCCAAATGGTAAAAATGTCATGGTAAAAACTTGTTTTATGTTTATTTCATGTTCATTAATTGAGTAAACATTAGTATTTATCTATTTTTACCTATGAAACATATATTTTTAATCCATTTGGTAGTTTTTTGAGTAGGTTTTGCAACTGACTTACATAATTCAATGTGCTTGATTGGAGATTGTACCTTTCACCACATAGACACTTTTATCTCTTTTTCGAGCTCTATTAAAAATGAAAAAGGAACCCCATTGGAGTCCTCTTTAAGCTCTTTTCAGACTCTCTAAACATGAAAAGATTTTCGAGCGCTTGTCCTTTCCAACTCGTTAACGAATTGGAAACGATATCTCTCTTGTATTATTTTACGCTTTTTCAGGCTTGAGAGATTGATCTACGAAAAATAACTTGTGGAGTTTTCTTTTTGTCCCTTTTCAAACTCTCTAAACATGAAAAGGACCGAGTTATCTTTTTCATTAAACTTGTTAAAACATCAAATAGCGACAAACTTGTCCATCTATACAAGGTCAAGTTTCACCTTCGCTAGACTCGTTAAAACATCACATAGCGATGGATTCACACGAAGGGTGGAATTATACAACAATCATATGTTATCCTCCTTAATCTTGATAAAAATAAAGATGTACTAATCAACAATGACTGGGGAAAATGGAAAAAGGGGAAAGCCACTTTATGGTAACAGGTTGCTCTTGAACATGACACTTTCACTCCATCATCGTGACTATCTGGGTTGGGTTATTAGCTTCATGGTTATCACAACATTGGTCTATCATACCATCCATCACTTTGTTTTGGGACAATGCTACCAATTCATTTCAGTGTCGCCGAAATGTTCAAGAGAAGTTCATCAAGTCAAAATTCATCCTTGGAAATACCATAAACCTTCATTTTCATGATTGCCATTCCTGAACCTTATGTCGTCAATCAAATACCATCTCTAAAATCACTACACTCATTTCATGTTGTTGATGTGGGATACATCAAGGCCCTCTTGCGACGAGTCGCTTCTTTTCGACATCAACACATTATCCAAGAAGTTGACTTAGAAACACCCTTCCAGTACCTTGAGGCTTGCATGCATCAATGGTAGGTTTCTCACTTCCCGCGATAGGCATACATCAATTACCTTCAACCGAAAGACTTTGTATGGTGTTCGACATCAAATCATCCATTCACACCATGCAAAATGTACTGCAGCACCTTGAGGATCATTATCATTATCGATGATTTCTCTCACATCTATTAACAACTTACATCATTGGCTGGTAATCAGATGGTTTCTTCCCATGTTCGACTTCAGATCACATATTCACATGGCTAGACTCGTACTCGAGCGAATGATTGAATGAGATAGAAGAACCCGGATCTAGTTTCATCATCCGGGCTGCAATTTCAAGAGTACTAAATCATATGTACAATGGCTTTACATTGACGTTCATTTTGTCATGGGTCTATATCTGTAGACAACTATTGATGTACATGTAATGAAAGTTTATAATTTGAGAATGGGTGTGCCTTCCCTCAGCGATTCATGTAAAATCAAATATCATGATATATGTATTATAATTGATGCAGGTCACCTTCCACTTCGATACCTCCTCATCACATCGTAAAGCATTTCGTTCGACATTGGTATTTTTCCAACTTCATGCTTTAGGGGTAAGTTGTTACAGATCCATTTGGGCACATCAATTCCCAACATCCAAATCAATGTTTTAGGGATCATAAAACCCTAATTTTAGTTGCTTCATGCCCTAAACAAGTCACCCTTTGAATGCCTCCTTCCCAGACAGTTTCATGACTTGAAGACATCTAGAAATAGCCTCTAGAGGGACTAGTGTAGGTAATCCCTTGTAAATGTGCAGAGCAGTTAATTCCACTACTAGGGTTCTCTACGGAGAACTTAGGCTTCCTTTCACCTATGTTGGGAGAGAATGAGATAAATTCACATAGGGTTTGGGGAATATTATTATCTTTTGGAGTCATCTAGAAGGCTCCCTTACTTATAAACTCCTATGAGCTTGAAAATTGATGAGGAATGAGTTAAGGTGCATCCTATCCTCTCATCCCTTCCTCCATGGAACTAGTTCTAAGTACAGAAGGCCATCCAATGCCACCATTTATGACAAAACCTCCTTCATCTTCTTATAAATTAACCACTCATCTAAGTGATCAGGGGGTGGATTATGTTGAATTGTAAGGAGATAATGCTGCTATGAGATTTGTCTTTGAAGTAAGTATTGTAATGCTACAAGTTTTTCATGCTTTTGATGTGATGTGGATGGGATCCAAGTTGGAGGAATGGCTTTGAATCAGACACCAATGGTTGTAATTCCTTCTTCTATCTAATAAAGTGTTTGAACCTTTCTCCCATATGTTTGTATTGTTTCATAATGCTTATATGTCTTAATTGTATCTGATTCCTTTCAATTATATTCAATAGATCATGTGCTTTGATCGGTTCTTTGTTTTCTGTTGCGTTGACAGGTGCTTCTCAAGCATATTAAGTACAGGAAGGAGCGACAAGATCGATACAAGCGAGACGAGAGGAAAGCGGAACTACAAGTAGGTCTTCTCATCTTCTCATCTCATCTATTGCTTATAGGAAAAGTCTAAAACACTTTAAACTATTGTTCTAGATATAGCTACTTATCTAGGGAATTAGTATTTATCTGTAGATACCAAATTCTCCAAAACAGATATGTATGTTTGTTTGTGTGTTTGTGAATTTGAGATTTTAGGGTTTGTTGGACTAGAGTTTAGAGCAAATGATTAGGTCTAGGATTTAGGAATGCATAGACAAATATAGAAAGGATCTAGACATCTGAAGGCTATGGTGTAATCGAAATATTGTCAATGTAGTATAGATTAGAAATTTTTGAAGAGACTAATGAGCATATGTAAGTATGAGTTCATTAGCTTTTAGAAGAAATAAACACAATTGTGAACACCACATAAACAAAGCTTGAAATCAAGAATCTTGTCTATTTAACAGGAAGGTAATTCATAGAAAGAAGACAAATCATGTGAAGAAATATGATTTAGCCATTAGAAACTAACAGAAATATTAAACAAAAACCATACACTCACAGAACTAGAGTTCTTGAAAAATAGCTGCAACTGCTCCTGTATTGGCTGAAAATATCATAACATCTAAGCCTCCTCCACAAAGTCCAACCCTTCTCTCTGAATGAGAAATAATACATATAGACTCAATTGAACCACTTTCCCACCTTTAGCAGTCAAATTCCTAGGTGATGGAACTGATTGTAAGATTCTCTCAACCAACAAGTGAGAGTGAGAAGGTCAAATACAAACACTTCTTGTAGACTTTGATTTGGATTTTGCTTTCTTAATGAGACCTATTAAACATAAAAAAAAACCTATCATGTACATTTATTCATGCTTACATCATCTAACCTCGAACCAAGTTCAATTACATCAAGATTTTTGACTTTGACCAAGTCAAACTGAAAACTGGGAAATTCACATAGTGAAATTTTAAATAAAAAACACAGGAAATTGCAGAAGTGTAGCTCCGAATTTAAGCCCACTTTAAGGTGCCTTCATAAGATCCAAATGAATATATGAAGAATGGTCAACTATATTTTCAAGACTAGTTTCCATAACACCTTGAATTTTTGAAAATGACCCATGGGAAGGCCTTCAAACATTCAATCTCCCAAGGTCGCTCCAAAAGCACAACGCCTGTCAAAAAGAGGACCAGAAAGCTGATTTTTTACCACTTTTTCCCCTTTTTATCAAAATTTGAGCCCTCTATGAGAAATATGATGAGATGGGTTTTGAGAGGAGGTCATTATCTTTCCAAAAATGTAAGGCACTTTTCATTTGGAGCCCTGAGGAAAAAGCGCAACACCAAGGTGCTGCTCTTCTGTGACTAGCCCAATTTCATAATTTGGCACCAAAATTCTCAAAAAACAAAAAATGCTCAGAAAACCTTAAAAATTGGTCATGAGGTGTAAAATGAGTTGTGTTAAGCTCTCATGGATGCCCTAGCAAGCATGTCCAAGTTTTCCTTCTCATTTTTTACTATTTATGGTTTTCTTTGAGTTTGGCCTTCAACTACTTAATTCTGACCTTGGCAACCTGATTCCTTGTGTAATAATGGATGGCCATATTTCTTTGCAATTTGTTATCCCTATTAACCTTGTCAATGAGCTTCTCAAGGTGGAAATTGATCTTTTCAAGCCAAAACTCCCTGTCTTCACTGATTTCCAAAGCAATTTTGTCTTTAATGTCCACGTCTTCATTCAGTAGGTTTTGTTCTTTTTCTTTCTTTAATGCCCCTTTGAGACCCTTTGTCCTTGGCTTCTTCTTTACAACCTGATTTTCCTGTTCATCATGTTCACAAGGCTCCAATATTGCTTTACCTTTTCCTCCTTGTTGTAGCATCTTAGACTACTCTTTCTCCATGATTAGTTGTTTAGTTTTAAGGAAATGATGAAATGAGGGAGTTAGGGAAGGGAGATGATGATAGGGGAATTTTGGGAGATGGATAGAGGTGGTAGAAAAATTAGGAAGCTTAAATGGAATGAAATGAGGGAAAGAAATGATTATGAGAAATTGAAAAACAGAGCTACTAGGAAATCTGCTCAATATGTTAGGTATGAGCTAGGGTTTAGGTAAGGGTGAGGCAATCTGATGATTAATAAGTTATTTAGTGAATCAAAGGGTGTTTTAAAAATGTACAGAGGTGTGAGGTGGAAGATTTACATGTTTTGAATATAAAAACTAACCAAACCATCGGTTACACTAGTGCTTGCAGCATGAAAATTTCACCTAAACCCTAGATGAAGAGAACTTGCATTTGCATTCATCTTGCCAAAGGAAAAAGGTGAGAAAAAGACTTATACTTACTTTTTAACAAGCTTATAATAGCAAGAAATATGTTTTCAAGCTTCAAAACTAAAATTTGGGTGAGTTTGGCTGAGTTTTGGGCTATTGTGGCACAAGCACGGCGCAGTTCGCAGAAGCACAACACCAAAGCGTAATGCCACCTCCAGAAGTGCAATGTTGTTCACAGAAGTGCAGTGCCAACTTGAAAACCACATTTTGGCGCCTTAAAATGCTCCAAATTACAAACTTGATAGCTTGCTGGAAAGATATTGAAGTCTGCTACAAGATGGAGACCTCAAGCATGTAATTTGGACACTCCATCATGGAGAAAATTTTTATTTTCCCAAGGTCTTTCCAAAAACCCAGGGTGTCTCTGACAAAAGTGCAATGCCAAATTGCAAAGAAATTTTGGATGCCTTCCACTAATCCAAATCACTATCTGAAGGTACAATTGGAAATATTTGGATGTGCGGTACACAATACAGTCCTTAATCATTGCCAACACCTACTCCAAATCCCTGGAAAATTGTGTTGAAGTCAAGCTGTCTAGAATTGTAACAACTCTCCCGTTGTAAGTGTAGTTTGGGAATTTCTCTCAAATCATGATACCTGTGCATAAACAGAAGGATTTTTTGTTCCTTGGACTATAATTGACAAAAACCTCTTTCACTTTTGTAAAATTATTCTCCAATTGGTCATAAACATATTTTGAAGAAAACATGTCCCTATGAGAAATGATGAGGCAAGGTAGCATACTACAACATTGTCTTATTTGAAATAAAACATTACCTTTACCTTTATTTTTCTTTCCCTAAGCTTTTAACTCCCTTTAACCACTGAATAACGTGATGGACATGTTTTTGTTTTGACATATGGTATCATGATGACACATGGAGTGAAACCCTAGACCATGACCTAAAATGAGGAATTTAACCATTTCATGACCCAAGACACTTAAATGAAGATATGATACCTCGAAGAAGACAATGACCATGATGAGTGATGAAGACCATGAGTAAGTGAAGGGAGGAACAATGACCTAGACATCAATAGCCAGTGACCAAATTTTTATTTGAAGATTCACTGAAATGACAAAAAATTGACTTGACACCCTAACAACACCTTGTAAGAGCATATTTGATCATTGGTGACAGGCTGAACTGACTGACACTAACAAAAGTCATGGTTGTATGTATGATTGGATCTTTCACTATTTTAATATAATAGAGCTAGCATGTTTCATGAGTATATTGTTATTGTAGTTCGGCTATCATGGTTACTTTAATGATGTATGTAGATATTATTTATGCATGTATGTAAGGAATATTTCGTATCTGTTTGTATGAATCTTATCGAAGTGTGTTGTTGGTATAATCCATCACTTTGGATTGTTAGTTATCCTTCTTCCATCTCGTGATGTATTTCTGCTTGTGTGTTCTCTTTCAAGCTACGTTCTATCACAAGTTTCTAAAGGGTGCACTTATCCCCTCTTCCGTGTGTTAGAGCCTTTCATCCACCTTCCTTGACTTGTTGCAAGGTCACACTCTTGATACCAACAAGGGCATCTTACTTACCTCTACGTGTAACACAGTCAAGGCAATACTGTACTACCCACTGCTCGGACTCCTACTCCAAACGGTCGAGGTTTAGTTGGGATTTCTTACCGGGGAGATCCCCTGACATGTTAGCGAGTCCAACAACATTAACAAAAACCCAAAATATATTCAAGGTATGCATCTTATATGAAAAAGTTAATAGAAGCAGAACCATCCACCTTTGAAGAGCCTGTCAAACGTCAAGAATGAAAATATTCCATGAATGAAGAATATCAATCAATAATGTTGATTTTGGGAGATCGTACCTAGTCCTAAAGACAAATTTGTGGGAACTTCCAAGTGGCTATACAAGATTAAACATGCATTAGATGGAAGTATCGATAAATATAAGGCCATATTTGTGGCTATGGGCTTCTCCCAATAGGAAGGCATTGCTTATGAAGAGACATTTGCACCTACAACAAGGTATACAACTATACATCCGTTTGTCTCTTTGGAAGCATCAATGGGATGGAACATCCATCAAATGGGTGCCAAGACAACATTCTTGAATGATATTATCGATGAAGAAGCCTATATATAGCAACCCTTGGGATTTGAAGTAAAATATAGAAAGACATGTGTCTGCATGTTAAAGAAGGAACTTTATGGCCTTATGTTATATAGTATTTTTCCACACTCCCAGGCTCCTATCCTGAAGTGTCACACTTTGTGTCATCAATTTCACAAGTGTTGCAAAGTGATGAAAATTATCCCAAATTATATATTCACCATGAAACACGTTTGCAACATCCCTGAAGAAAAGTAAGAAAACTTGCCTGGAAATAATTCTAAAGAGCTTGTCAAAAACCTTATTTTGCAAGCCCAACGCTACTTTTATTAAGAAAATATGTGTTGGTAATCTTTTGCATAACTAGTGACTAGTGCTTCCTATGCTACTTTTATCAGTAAAATCCATGTTGGTCCTTTTCAGGTAGGCTTTCTGAAAATGGAGGAGAAACTTCTCTTACTATAAGGCTCGAGAATGACGATGCAGTTTCAGGTAGATAAAGATTGGAACGAAACCTCCCATTCCTGGCCCTAGGTCCTCTTTCCATGGATCTCTACCTTGATATGTAGAACTCCTCCCTCCTTTCATGGATCCTCAACTCCCTCTCCTTACCTATAAATGAGATCCCTACTATCCACTAATGGTTGGCTAATGATTGGATACCTTCCTGGTGCTGAAATATTCCTAATTACTGCCCATTTTGCTAAGGAGAAAGAAGTGCTTAAAGATTAAGGCTAGGACTTGGAAACTCACCTAAAGGAGGCTTCCAATCTCAAGGCTTCATTGGTTGTAATGCTCCCTTTTCCATCTATTAATAATATAATATATGTTTTCTTTCCATAAATGTGTCAATTATTGCTCATCTAGTGTAATGCTCCTTGATATGTTACACGATTTATATTAGAATGAATTTTTCTACATATGTTTTTGTTGTCTCCACATGATCTTCCTTGCATGTATTCATCCATAACGATGAAGAGGAGATTGAGCTTGGAAACGAAAGAATCAAGGACAACACCAACAGATGTTAGCATCAGAGTGAGGTAGGTCATTTATCCTCCTTTGTGTTTTATGGTATAAACTAGGAAAGTTTACATATATTTGTCTTTGTTTGTTTCTAGATCCTCCCATACAACTAGCCTAGGGATCATTTCTATCCACAAAAAGGATTGACCACACCACACCTTAAGAAATAACCAAGGGCATGTCATCCAAGTATGGAAACATACCTACAAAGATTAGGCTTCTTGAAGAGTTCTACTGATATGAATCTCTATATCAAGGTTGTGAAGGATGAGCCCATAATCATTATTCTCTGTGTCAATGATCTTCTCATGGTAGGTGTAGAAGGTTGTATTCAACAGCGTAAGAAGAAATTGGTAGAAGAATTCGACATGAAGGATCTAGGGTTTATGCATTATTATTTGGGGTTGGAACTTTGGAAAGGACCTGATGAGATCTATCTATGTCAAGGAAAGTATGTGATTGAGATGCTAAAAAGGTTTGACATTATGGATTGCAAACCTATGACAACCCCTATGATCAATAACTTGAAGAGGCTAATAAGTTTTGAATTAGACCCTACGGATCCAACAAGATATAAACAATTGATTGGATCACTGGTGTATTTGGTAAATACTCGACCAAACATTTGTTTTTCAGTGAATATTCTCAGTCATTTCCAGGTAGAACCCAAGCATTATAATTAGATATCAGCCAAGCATATGCTAAGATATCTGCAAGGAACAATCCACTACTCCCTGAAGTATGATAAGAAGAATCATGTCAACTTGATTAGATATATAGATTATGGCTAGGAGGTAGTGAGATGTATGGGAGAGGCACTACTGGAGGATGTTCTAGTTTGGGACCCTTGATCCATAAACTGTCATATATATTTCACTGGACAGTTCGTCACAACAAATCTGGTAATATTATATTAAGAATATGAGATTCTACACTATTACAGTTTTATTTAATTTCTAGATTTGTATATTTTAATGTAATTAGTGCATGCATGTAAAAGGAAATTAAGCAAAAAAGTAGAGAACGAAAAAATAATCTCACACAAACATAAGACACAATATATGCTCGCTGGGAAACTCTTTCAGGAGAAAACCCAGCTGGAAGGTGAGGTCGCTTCCCTCTCTTTCTCTGTCTGGAAATATGGCTACAGGTACAAAAAAATAATGCATGTGGCCTGTGGGATGGTACAGTGCACAGATCCTCTCTGTGTGCTCTACCTCCTATCTCTCCTAGATATCTTTTCTCAACTATGGAACAAAATTCTCTCGAAAGAAGGGAATGCATCTTCCTCCTAGAGGCTCGGTTATAACACAGCCTGATAGGCTACTAGTGGTTAAGTTTGACTACATCAACTCTTAACTAGAGTTACAAAATATACTCTTATAGAATCTTATACATCATAATCACGTGGTTGTACCTTTTCCATTAATAATGATGGCTGACACGACATCCTCCCAAACTATAGGTGTGAAAACAAGAAGGTCAACTTCTAAGTGGCATAACTTTTGCATACTGACTTTGATTGACGCACTTCTTGCGCCATTGGAAAGGTATTTGTGTGTAAAATAACATGAAAATGTGATAAATTAAAGAGAAAAACATTTTACTCCCAAAAAACATCATTTTATGCCTCAAAATGCTCTCGGAAGGTTTCAGACCATGTTTTGCCAAACTGGGTCCCACCGGTAAAAACGGTCCCATGAGTTGATTCCTCCTCTTTTTCCACTCCAAATGCATTGAGCTGGATGAAAAACAATATAATGATGTAATTCGAATCACAACTCCCAATTTTAGCAACCTTTTTGTCCCCAAAATATTTTATTGAATGAGGTGAGGAAATTTTTCCTCCACCTTCTCTTTGGTGTACCATTTAGCTTTGCCTAGAAGTTGTCCCTTGAACCCAATCTACCAAAGGTCATGTTGCCCCTATCTTATAGTTCAAGACCTGTTTTGCAAAATTGTATCTTTAGTCAACTCTATTTGAGTGTCTGATGCCAAATCCTCCACAGGAGGTAGGACCTATTCCTCTTCCTGATCTAGCATGGAAGGCTCATAGAATTTCAAATTCTCTACATTCATAACTAAGTAAATGCACACATATGGCGGTAAACTGAGTTGATAGGAATTATCACCCACTTTTTCTTGTACCTCAAAGGGACCATACCTTAGAGCCCTGATTTTCTTACCATGTCCCTACAGCCTTTCCTTGTTCAATTGTAGTCATATTATGTCTCCAACCTTGAATGCTTTCTCTATTTTGTGCTGATCATGCCTGGACTTATACTTTTCCTGCAACTTCTACAATGTTTCCTGTACCTGTAGATGGATTTGCCTAATCTGCCTAATCTTCTCTATAAAAATTTTGTTGCGTTGTGTTATTCTTTCCATGACTAGCCCACGTAGTGGACCGGGGGGGTTAGAGGGGGTGCAAAGCCCCCCCTTTGTTGCGTCGATTATGCAGCGGGAGGGTCACAAGGGCGGCGGCAACCCCCCCTGTTTGGGGGGATTGAGTGGGGCAGGTAGCCCCCCTCTACGAAGACCTTATATTAGGTTAGGCGGACCTACCTATGGTTTTGTGCATGATTTTCACACATGGTTTTAGGCGCGATGGTTTTCCGTCCATGGTTCTGGACGCGATGATTTTCGGTAAATGGTATTAGATGCTTCGGCATGTATAAATATGTATTGTAACATTGAAAGGAACATAATGAAAAATCAAGGTGGTAGTCCTGATTTTTGGATCCAGGGGAAAATATCTGTGTATATGTGTTTTATGTGTTATGCTCTCACATTGTTTATTTTTTGTGTTTTAGAATTTGTATGCAGGTAATTTGTGTACAGGGTTAAAACCTATATTTGGTATCGGAGTTGTTTTGGCTTCAAGGGGACACCTTTGTTTGCTGAGGGGTTTCGCTTAGGCTTGTGGTAGACCCCGTTCAAAGGGAGATCTGTGGGATCGATTCTGGTGGTGAAAGAATATGTCAAGCAGTGGAAAGATAGAGATCGAGAAATTTAATGGTCAGAGTTTTGAGTTGTGGAAACTAAAGATGGAGGATTTGTTGGTGGATAAAGATCAGTGGATCGTGGTAGATCCGGGTACTAAACCAATGGGAGTGTCTGATGAAGAATGGAAGAAGTTGGATCGAAATGCAAAGAGCACAATACGATTGTGTGTTTTAGATTCAGTATTGTTGAATGTATCATGGGAAGCTACAGTGAAGGCTTTGTGGGACAAGTTAGGGACTTTGTACCAATCTAAGTCTCTAGTGAATAAAATGTTCCTACGGAAAAAGCTGTATAACCTGAGGATGAAAGATGGAGACTTAGTGATAGAGCATCTAAATACGTTTAATACTATGGTAAGTCAGTTATCATCAGTTGATATCAAAATTTCATATGAAGATAAGTGCATTCTTTTGTTGTGTTCTATACCAGATTCATGGGATAGTCTAGTTATTTCAATAGGAAGCAATGCAAATGCCTTGCAATTTGATGAAATAGTCTCATCCTTACTGACGGAGGAGATGAGACGGAAAAATATGGAGAGCCAGAATGGTGATGCATTGTCTATATGAGGACGATCCTAGGACAGAAACAAAAATAACTTATCGAGTGGGAGATCTAAATCTCCAGGAAAACCTATAAAGGTGGTGTGCTGGAAATGCGGAAAGGAAGGGCACTACAAAAGGGACTATAAATCTAAAGCTCCTAACAAAGGAAAGGGATCTGATGATCCTCCTTCCACAGAGGCAAAAACCACCTCAGATGAAGGTGGGGATGTGTACTTGGCTTGTTCAAGTACACAATTAGATCATGAGGCATGGTCAATTGACTCAAGTGCATCCTTTCACTTCACTCCCCATAGAGAGTGGTTATGTGAGAATAAGAAATACGATGGTAGTGATGTCTTCTTAGGGGATGATAGGAAATCTAGAATCATTGGTTGTAGAAAAGTAAAGTTGAAGTTGCAAGGTGGAAGGGTTAGAACACTTCCGGGTGTTCTACATATTCCTGCATTGGCCAGAAATTTGATTTTTGTAAGCAAGTTGGAGGATGCATGTGTAAAAATAGTGTTTGAGAAGGATACCTGCAAGATGGTTCGAGGAGCACTAATATGATGCAGGGAGTTCGGATTGGAACTCTGTACAAGATGAAAGGTAGAACTGTTATTGATGGGTGCAATGATTATGTGGTTCCTGAAAGTGGAGTAGAAAATATAGTGGTCTCTAGAGAGAAGACCATGTTGTGGCATCAAAGGCTTGGAATATTGGATAGAAGGGCATTCAAATACTTCATGGTAAAGGTATCGTAGAAGGTATGAGTAATAGCTCTCTGGATTTTGATTTTTTCGAAAATTGTGTATATGGGAAGCAGAATCGGGTGAGTTTCCCCTCTAGTGGTAAGAGGGCGAAACAAATATTAGAGCTTGTGCACAATGATGTGTTTGGACCTGTGAAGGTTCCATCACTAGGTAAGTCTATGTAATATGTATCATTTATAGAAGACTTCTCAAGGAATACATGGATATATTTCCTTAAGAAGAAATCTAAAGTCTTTGATAGGTTTAAAGAATTTAAGGC
>APFE031088830.1:0-39211 GCA_000404065.3 Pinus taeda | reverse complement strand
AAGCTCGGTTGGTAGCAAAAGGTTATTCCTAGGTGTCAAGAATTGATTTTGGTGATATTTTTTCTCCTGTTGCCAAGGTAGCCTCTATTAGATTACTTTTATCTGTTGTTGCTGCTTTTGATTTTGAGGTAGAACAGATGGATGTGAAGACAACATTTCTTCATGGGGATCTAGAGGAGGAGATCTACATGAAGCAACTTGAAGGCTTTGCGATGTAGGGTAAGAAAGAACTGGTATGCAAGTTAAAGAAGTCTCTATATGGGTTAAAATAGTCACCAAGGATGTGGTATCAAAAATTTGATACATTTATACGGGGACTTGGCTTCACCAGGAGCAAAGTAGATCACTGTGTGTATTTTAAATTAATTGGTGATTGTGTTATTTATCTAGTCTTGCATGTGGATGATATGTTGCTGGTTGAAAATTACAAAGAAATTATCCAGGATTTGAAGACCCAATTGTCCTCCAAATTCGACATGAAAGATCTTGGTGCTGCAAACTATACTTTGGGCATGCAAATTAAAAGAGATCAGGCAAAGAGGAAGCTCCAGTTAAACTAGAGGAAGTATGTTGAGAAAATATTGTAGAGATTTAATATGCAGGATAGTAAATCGGTGAAGGTTCCTATTCCTGTAGGTGTAAAGTTATTTGTTGAACAGTGTCCCAAGACACAAGAAGAGGAAGAAGATATGTCACGTGTTCCATATGCAAGTGCAGTCAGTAGCCTTATGCATGCGATGGTCTGTACTAGACCAGACATTGCACATGCAGTGGGAGTATTGAGCAAGTTTATGTCAAAACCAGGGAAGGATCATTAGACAGCAGCGAAACGGGTTTTTAGGTATTTGGGTGGCACTAGTGATTATGGTTTGTGCTACCAAGGAAGACCAAGATTGGATAGAGCTTTGGATATCCGTGGCTTTGTTGATGCAGATTGGTCTGGAGATCTGGGTTAGAGAAGATCTACAAGTGGGTATGTGTTTAACCTATTTGGAGGTGCATTCAGTTGGATAAGTAAGAAACAATCTGTAGTGGCACTATCAACTACAGAGGCAGAGTACATGGCAGCCACTCATGCAACCAACGAAGCAGTTTAGTTGCAGAGATTGTGTTCAAGTATGGGGTTAGTATAGGGAGCTATAAGGATAGATTGTGACAGCCAGAGTGCAATTTTCTTGACAAAGAACCTTGCTTACCATTCAAAGACAAAGCACATTGATGTTCAGTATCACTTTTTGAGGGATATGATAGAAGGAAAAAATGTGTTTTTGGTAAAGGTGGACACTTTGAAGAATACTGCAGATGCATTGACAAAATCTGTGAGCTCTGAGAAGTTCTCTTAGTGTAGAGAAACAATGGGCGTTGCAGGGCTGGATAAATGACTAAGCTCTCTTCTAGCTCCCTGTGGAAAGAAAACAACAAGTGGGAGAATGTTGGGTTGTGTTATTTTTTGGACCTTATATTAGGTTGGGCGGACCTACCTATGGTTTTGTGCATGATTTTCGCACATGGTTTTGGACGCGATGGTTTTCAGTCCATGGTTTTGGATGCGATGGTTTTCAATCCATGGTATTAGATGCTTCGGCATGTATAAATATGTATTGTAACATTGAAAGGAACATAATGAAAAATCAAGCTGGTAGTCCCGATTTTGGGATCCAGGGGAAAATATCTGTGTATATGTATTTTATGTGTTATGCTCTCGCATTGTTTATTTTCCGTGTTTTAGAATTCGTATGCAAGTAACTTCTGTACAGGGTTAAAACCTCCATCTTTCAGCCCTCAAAGCATCTCCTATAAGATCTTCCCTCACTCCTCCTTGTTGCCTATATGAAATATACAAAGGTGAAGGTGGAAAATATCCAAAACAAATCTCAAGTGAGGACTTTCTTGTAAAAGTGTGGACTACTCTGTTATAAGAATGTTGTATATATACCATATTTTCATCCTAGGTCTTTAGATGCTTTTGGTTGTATCCCCTCAGAAGTTACATCGAAGCCTTGTTGACTACTTCTATCAGCTCATATGTCTGTGGATGGAATTTTGTAGATCTCTTCACTTTTGTGTCCATCTTCTCCCACAATGTAGTCCAAAATTAATTGAGAAATATTGTGTCCCTATCTAAAATGATGCTCCTTGGTATCCCAAAGTGCACCCAAACCTATCCAAAGAATAATGTTGTTGCATCTTGTCCATTGATAGTCATTTTACAAGGCATCAGAACACACATCTTGTTGAACCTGTCAACTACCACGAATAGGTAGTCATGTCACTTCATAGTTGTCGTTAAACCTCCCACAAAGTCCATGGAAACTATTTCCCAAGGATGAGTAGGTACAGGTAAGGGATGATACAGACTTGGTTTATTGTTTTTAGGCTTGCTGGTACAAAGCATTCATCCTCTTATGAACCTAACTACATGATCTTTCATCTTGGGCCAATACACATACCTCTACAAGTTGGCCACGATCTTCCCTACACCAAAGTGCCCTACAACCTTGGAGGTGTGAGCCTTTCTAACCAACTGCAAACACTCACCTTTAGGAACACGTAGCTTATATAGCTTGTAGATTAACCCATCCTAGAGATAGTAGTCAACGGTGATGTCGTCATGGTCCACATTAATCTAACTCAGAAACTGTTGATACACCTCCTTGAAGTCCTCATCTTTTGAATATGCCTCTCTGTATGCCTCATGGGTGAATGGCCCCATGTGCATAAGAGTCCCCAAAGTTGTAATATTTTATGTAGGTGGCCTTGAAATCATAGCAGCCAACTTGTTTGTGTTTCCCTTCTTATAATTGATCACTAAATGAAATTACTGTAAAAACCCCATCCACTTGTAATGTCTGGTTTGTTGTAGCTTACTTTGGGCCTGCAAGTACTGTAACAACTGGTGATATGTGTGGATTATTGTCTCGTTTCCCATTAGATAGTGCTTCCACTTCTTCATATATTGCACCATGGAATAGAGATCCTTATCGTAGGTAGGGGTAGTTAAGAACTTCCCCATGAAATACTTTAGAATGGTAGCAAACAAGCCTTCCTCCTTACATCAATATAGCTCCCATAACATACCCACTCACATATGTCTCTACTTCAAAGGGTTGATGTAAGTTTGGTAATGCCATAATTGGTGCTTGACTGATCTTCTTCTTCAGCTCCTCGAAAGTATTTTTTTGACTTGTTCCCTATTGGAAACTCTTGCCACTTGTTGTTATGGTGTGGAGCGGTGCTACTACCGCTAAAAATGAAGTTATGAATTTCCTCGGGTACTGTGTTGCCCCATTAAGAATCCTGACCTTGGAAACATTAGTAGGCATCAACCATTTCTTGATGGCCTCCATATTGGAAGGATCTATCTTCAACTCTCCTCCACTGATCACATACCCCAGATACACCAAAGACTACTACACAAACTCACAATTATTGATATTTGCTAGTAGCCAGGGCTTTTATAATGTTTCTAGAACCTACGTCAAATGTGTAATATGATCCTCCCAGTTAGCACTATATACTAGTATATCATCCAGATAGACAATAACAAATGAATCTATAAAAGAGTGCAGTATATCATTCATTAATCTCATAAATGTAGTTGGTGCATTACATAGGTCAAATGGCATAACTAACCACTCCTAAAGCATTGCCTAGTTTTGAAGGTGCTCTTCCATGTATCTTCTTATTTGAAATGAACTTGGTGGTATCTAGACTTCAAGTCCAACTTGGTGAAATACTTTGCTTGCTACAACAGATCTAGCAAATCATCTATCCTGGGTAGGGGGTATTTGTTCTTGAGCGTGATTTTATTCAACACCCTCTAATCTATATACATCCACCAAGTCCCATCCTTCTTTGGCATAACGATGATGGGTGACCCACATGGTGATGTACTCGATCGAATGACACTCTGTTCCAGCAGTCGTTGCAACTATTCTTCACCTCACTTGCTTCTATAACAAAATGCTTGTACAGCCCAATATTTGGAAATGGGGAGTCTGGCAATCATTGGATCTCATGCTCCACTTCTCTCTCAGGGGGTAACCCTTTAAGTTCTCGGAACACATCCTTGTATGATTGTAACAACTCCTCCAATTGTTGTTTATGTTTCTTATTACATGCCTCTAGGAATTCCTTGCCTCTTATTGACTCCTCTTCGACTAAATTTCTCTTAAAAACAATAAAACATAATTCTTGTTGGAACTGATCAATTTCTTGGCTTGGTTGGCACTTACCAGTAAAAAAATTTACTTTCCTTTGGGCGTGCTTATGATGAACGATTTTCCATCCTTGATGATACAATATTGGTTATCTCTCCTCATGAATATTGCATCACGTGTGTACATGTATGGACTCCAAAACACGACTCCACATTTGTCAATGGGAACCACATCTAGATCTACATCATCAATAAAATCAACACTGCTAGCGGATCTAATTTTGCATTGTTTTGTTACCTTCAACCCTACATCCTTATTTACCCATCCCAGTGGATATGGGTTTGGATGATCATGAACTTCTAGCCCCAACTTCTTGACCAGCTTTGCTGCAATGAGATTCGCCTACGATCCCAAGTCAAGTAGAACATCAATATTTATCTTCTTGACTTGTATCTTTATATGGAAGAGTTTGGTAATTTCTTTCTCTTATTGTTGTTGAAGGTTACTCAGATTCACCTCCTTTTGCATTGATGTATAGACGATATTATCATCCATGTTTGAGTTGCTTCCAACTTGGTTGCTCAAATCAATGGCCATGAGATTCTTCTTCTTATTATCTTTCTTCTTGTTCTTTGGGTTTAGCTCTGGATGCAACTTCTAACACTTCTCCTCTGTATGGCCATCAATTTTGCAGTAGTTGCAGTGGTTGCTAGGATCTTTTCATTCATGTGTTTTGGTTATCATCTTTTTATTGTTTCCCCTTTTTTTCTTCTTCTTCCCCTCCTTAGAAGATTCTTGTTTCTCCTTCTGCTTTGATACACTTGATTCCACTCTTTTTAGGCTTATGTTCTCTAGGTACTGTGCCTATACACAAGCCACGTCCACCGATTTTGGCTTGAATAACATCACTTGCTCACGCATATGGCAGTGCATACCCCCTAAATACATGAGTACACCTTGGTTCTTTGGAGAGATACCTAGCATTATATCCATCTTTATGAATTTTGTGGTGTACTCCTACACGCTTTGGTCAGGCTTTTTCATGAATAATGCCATCAGATCCACTGGTCCTCTACATACCCAATGGGATAAAACTATGACTTAATGAGGTTTTTGAAATCCTCCCACTTAGTCATTAGAGGTTCTACCTCCAACATCTTGTTTCCTTGTGGCTCTCCCACCAAGTCAGTGCATGGCCCTCCAATTTCAGTCGTGTGATTGAGATCTTCTGCCCTTCCTCGATCTGATGCACACTGAAATAAACTTCTTGTTACTACAACTAGTGGTTTAGCTTTAGAGCATCGATCTCACCATGGTACGTCTTGATATCGAATTTATCTTCCACTTTAAATAGTGATTGATTCACGACACTCGAACTGGGTTGATCTTTTCTCGGTTCTTTTTTTGGCTGGTTCTCTGTGTCTTCCAAATCTCTCGATCCCCCTTATGATTTTTCCTCTGCATTCGAACCCCCATCTTCTCCAAATATCCTTATCGTATTTCATAGCACCACCATGAGGAGGTTTACATTACACTTTATATTTATGAATTGTTGTTAAAGCCGTGAAAACCTCACCTCTGCAAGATCACGAGGATTGTTTACAGATTTCTCACCCATGATTAGGGTGTTACGATTTTCGACCCCGCCGATCTAGATCCTTGCAACCTCCAAAAAATAACCAAAGAAACCTACTCTGATACCAAATGATCTGTAAACTTTCGTGGATATTCCATTGGAGAGTTTGTCACAACATATCTGATAATATTATATTAAGAATATGAGATTCTACACTATTACAGTTTTATTTAATTTGTAGATCTGTAGAATTTACTGTAATTAGTGCATGCATGTAAAAGGAAATTAAGAATAAAAGTAGAGAATGAAAAAATAAGCTCACACACACATAAGACACAAGATATGCTCTCTGGGAAACCCTTTCAGGATAAAACCCAGCTGGAAGGTGAGGCCACTTCGCTCTCTTTCTCTGTATGGAAATATGGTTGTAGGTACAAATAAGTAATGCATGTGGCTCATGGGCTACTGCAATGCACATATCCTCTCTATGTGCTCTAAATCCTATCTCTCCTGGCTATCTTGCTCAGTTACAGAACAAAATTCTCTCGAATGAATGGAATGCCTCTTCCTCCTAATGGCTCGGTTATAACACAACCTGATAACCTATTGGTGGTTAAGTTTGACTAAATCAATTCTTAACTGGAGTTAAAAAAATATACTATTATAGAGTATTATACATCACAATCACATGGCTATCCCATTTTCCATGAATAATGGGGGCTAATGTGGCATCCTTCCGATCTATAACTGTGAAAACAGGAAGTTCAACTTCTGAGTGGCATAACTTTTTCATATGGACTCTGATTGACGCGCTTCTTGCATCATTGGAAAGGTCTTAGTGTGTAGAATGCATGAAAATGTTTTGTGCTAACGAAGCAAAGTTTTACCGCCAAAAAACATCTTTTGATGCCTCAAAACGGTCCCGAAAATTTTTAGACCTCGTTTTGCCAAAGTAGGTCTTGCTAGTAAAAACGGTCATGTGAGCTTATTGCTCCACTTTTTCCACTCCAAATGAATCGAGATGGATGAAAAAAAAATATAATGATCCAATTTGGATCAATCCTCCATGATATCTTGGATGAGTAGAAAGAAAGAATTGGTTGCATTGAATAGTGCTGAGGCTGAATATATTGCAGCTTGTGAGGTAAGCAGAGAAGTTGTTTGGTTGAGGAAGATGTTGTACGACCTGCTTGAAGGACCAATGGACCATACAGTGATACATTGTGATAACACTAGTTTTATAAGGTTGTATGAAGACCCAGTTTTTCATGGAAAGGCAAAGAACATAAATAAAAAATTTCACTAATTAAAAATTTGGTGCAAGATGAAGTGTTGCAGCTACAGTATATCTCCACTGATGAACAAGTAGTTGACATCTTGACAAAATATCTTCCTAATAAGAAGCTTGTGTATTTGAGAGACTTGCTTGGACTGGTTGATATGTCCTCCCTGGTTGAGAGGGAGAGATAGACACATCATTCTTGTCTTCACTTTTTGAAGAAAGAATGGAGGATTGGGCAAGCATCTAGCATCCTATACTCTTTGAGGATGAGGTAGGGAATCCAAGATAAGAGTAGTCAAAGAGGAAATTCCTTGAGGATATATTAATTCCAAGATATTAATTATCTTAAAAGTACATACTCTGTGAACACCCTAGTGGGGTATGTGCCTTGAGAGATAATGATGATAGTGTCTATCAGTCATTAGTCTCACCATCATTGTGCTCTAATCTTGTGGAGAGATAAAGTTGTTAGTCAAGGCTTTGATATGTGAAAATGTTAGTTAGTATGATGCAAAGAAATAAGATGAAGTGATAGCTTATGATATGGCTTACCAATATGACTCTTCTTATGTGATCTCTTCAGATTGAGAATGTCCATTTACCATTTATGAATCCTCCCTAGTTAAGAGGGAGCGTTGAAATGTGTAACTAGGTTCAGTCTTCATAAATATGAAATGTACTTTTGATTCTTGTATATTGTAAAATGAAAGGAAAATTATTATTTTTATTTTTGTAGCATGGGTTTCACACTCAAGCTCATTTTATTTAGAGTTCAAGCACCCATTGAGTGCTTCTAGGGTTTGTCCTAGGGTCAAGAAGTCAAAAGAGTCATTTTCATATGAATGAGACCCCATCAAGCACATTGTAACTAGTAAAAATAATTATTTTTGTATTTAAAGTTTCAAAATACCCTCCAAGACCAAGTTGGCATAACAGTGAAGAAGTCAACCTCAATTAGGGCATGTCATCCTCCTTAGAAGCCCATATAGGAGGGAACTTGACCTCCTATGGACACTCACTCATCTTCTCATCATTCAAGCAAAGAAGGAGTAGAAAAAGACTAGCGAAGAAGAAAGAATAACGAAGGACAAGTGCTTGGGTTATTTCTCTCTCTCTCTCTCACACACACACACACACATGCGAAGAAGGAAAGCTAGGGTTTTGCTACTGCAAGGTTGAAGTTGAGGAAATTATGGAAAGAAGGTCAAAGGAAGGTGTATTAGGTCACCTAAAAGCCCTAGAAAATTAAGAAACTCAAGCAAAGGTCAAAGGAAGCCTTGGAAGTCATATATTCGCTCGCACATGTGGAAGCATCAGTTGTTGTACGGGCTGAAAATTTCAGACTTGCAGTAGAGGCAAAAATTCTATAGTTGGGGGTCGAAGTTGTGAAGCTAGAAGAGATTTGACTAGGTTTGCCTTGGACAAAGAAAGCACATCATCAAGAAGGTTGGTCTTGGCCTTGGAAGGGTATTGCTCTTGGTCTAGAGGTCTTAAAATTCGTCATTTGAAGAATCTATAAGAAGAGAAGATATTTGTGGGTTTTCCTCTCAAGTAGAGAGGTTTTGGCCCTTGCTTGCAACCTATATCTTGTGTTCTTGTGTGTTGTTGATCTTCTTGTTTTGGTATTTGTTTGATGATAAGAATAACATAATAATAAGAGAATAAAATAATAAGTAAGAAAAAGTAAAAATGGATCACAAGTAGTTATCAAGTTTAAGAGAAACCATCCTAGTTATAGCCCTACAGGTTTCTCAACAAGATTATGTTGAACCAAATCTCTCTTTCAGTCAATTACCAGCATGCCATATTCCAAGCATGAATGTGGGATCCCAAGCAATAAATAAATAAAAAAACAAACCAGGGCTTCCAAAGGCCAAATCACCGCAACCCTCAACCAGTGATTCCACCTCACAGTCAAACATCACTAACACCAACCAGATCGGTCTCCACCCAAGATTTCCATGGCTCCAGGAAATAGTAACTCAACCCATAGCCTTCTAGGGCTCTAGAGCACTTTTCCAACCCAACTCTAGGGACTAGTAACTCAACCCACCAAGGGCTCTAGAGCGTTTGTCCTAACCTAGGCTCCAGGACTAGTAACTCAACCCAAGTTGTTCTATGGCTTCCAGAGTGTTTTTTCCAACCCAATATCCATAAGTAATTATGAGCACCAATCAAAAAAATCTCAAGTGGAAAAACCCACAACACCATGGTTATCTAGGGAATGGAAAGGAAAGGTTAAAACCACTATCAATCTAAGAAAATATTTGTGCCAATGAAAGCACATAACCAAAAAATCACATACATATACCATGCATCCTTAAATCATCAAGGAAATCACACATGAAGCATGTTACCTACAAAGAAATATTGTTGTAATTGTTGATCCCCTGTTGTTGGGTGTATGTTATATTATTTCCATGAATAGTCGCTCGCGCGTTTTGTGCATGGGTTTTGCACATGTTTTTGGGCATGATGGTTTTCTTCCCATGTTATTTTGTAGATATGATCAAGGGAACTACAGTTATGTTATAATCTAGGGTTAATGGATTGGGGTTTATGAATTCTTCAACATGTATATATATGTATTGTAACACTGAAAGGAATATAATGAAAAATCAATCTAGTAGTCATGGTTTTGGGATCCAGGGGACAATATTTGTGTATTTGTTTTATTTTCTTGCCATTTTATATTTTGTGTTATAATAATTTGTTTGCAGGTAATTAATGTACAACGTTAAAACCTACATTTGGTATCAGAGTAGTTTCGGCTTCAAGGGGATGCCTTTGTTGCTGAGGGTTTTGCTTGGGCTTGTGGTAAACCCTATTCAGTGGGAGATCTATGGGATCAATTCTTACAGTGAAAGAAGATGGTGAGCAGTGGAAAGATAGAGATAGAGAAATTGAATGGTCATAGTTTTGAGATGTGGAAGCTCAAGATGGAGAATCTGTTGTTGGTTAAAGATCAGTAGATCGTAGTAGATATGGGTACTAAACCAACAACATTTTCAGTGGAAGATCGTGTGAAGTTGTATCAGAAGGCAAAGAGAACAATACGATTATATATTTCAGATTCAATATTGTTGAATGTATAAGTGGAAGCTACAACGAAGGATTTTCAGGCCAAGTTAGGGAATTTGTACCAATCTATGTCTTTAGTGAAAAAATTGTTCCTGCAAAAAAATAGGTATAACCTAAGGATGAAGGATGAAGACTCAATGAGAAATCATCTAAACACCTTTAACATTGTGGTAAGCCAATTGTTATCTGTTGATATAAAAATTTTAGACGAAGATAATTACATCAATTTGTTGTGTTCTGTACCATATTCGTGGGATAGTCTGGTTGTTGCAATATGTAGCAATACAACTACTTTGAATTTTGATGAAATAGTCTCATCCTTGATGTTAGAAGAGATGAGACAGAAAAATGAGGAGAGCCAGAATGGAGATGCCTTGTATGTATGAGGACGGTCCCATAACAGAAATAAAAATAAGTCCTCGAGTAGAAGATCTAAATCTAGAGGGAGATCTAAATCTCTAGGAAAACATGTAAATGTATGTTCTAAATGCGGAAAGGAAGAGAACTACAAAAAGGACTATAGATCTAAAGCTCCTGAGAAAGGAAAGGGTTCTGATGATGCTCCTTTTGTAGAGGCAAAAACCACCTCAGATGAAGTTGGGGATGTGTACTTGGCTTCTTCTTCAAGTACACATGTATATAATGAGGCATGGTTGATTGACTCAGATGCATCCTTTCACTTCACCCCACATAGGGAGTGGTTCTACAAGTATCAGAAATATGATGGTGGTTTAGGGGATGATAGGAAAGCCATAATCATTGAACATGAAAAATTAAAGATGAAGTTGCAAGGTGGAAGGATGAGAACACTTCCTGGTGTTTTTCATATTCCTGCATTGGCCAGAAATCTGATTTTTGTAAGAAAGATGGATGATGGAGGTGTAAAAACATTGTTTGAGAAAGATACATGCAAGATGATTTTGGGAGAACTGGTGTTTATGCGGGGAGTTCGGATAGGAACTTTGTACAAGCTTTTGGTTAGCATTATTATTGATTGGTGCAACAATTTTGTGGTTCCTGAAAGTGGAGCAGAAAACCTAGTGGTCTCTGGAGAAAAGACCATGTTATGGCATCAAAGGCTTGGACATACTAGAGAGAAGGGCCTTCAAATACTACATGGTAATGGTATGGTAGAAGGTATGTCTAATTTCTCTCTGGATTTTGATTTATGTGAACATTGTGTATATGGGAAGCAAAATTGGGTGAGTTTCCCCTCTGGTGCTAAGAGGCAAAAGGCATATTAGAGCTTGTGCACAATGATGTGTTTAGACCTATGTTGATTCCATGACTAGGTAAGTCTATGTACTATGTCTCCTTTATAGATGAATTCTCAAGGAATAAATGGATATATTTTCTCAGGAATAAATTTTAAGTCTTCGACAAGTTTAAATAATTTAAGGCTATGGTGGAAAATCATACAGAGAAGAGGATTAAGGTGTTGAGGACAGATAATGGTGGAGAGTTCTACAAGAAGGAATTTGAATATTTTTGTAAGAAGTGTGGTATAGCATGACAAAAGACTAATCCATACAAACTCAACAAAATGGAGTTGCAAAAGGAATGAACAAGATGTTAATGGAAAAGGAAAGACGCATGCTCAGTGGTGTCGAGTTAGGACAGGAATTTTGGGCAAAGGAAGTGGAGACTACATGTTACCTAGTTAACAAATCACCTTCATCAGCATTGGAGGATAAGACTGCACATGAGGTATGGACTGGTAAGAAACCTTATATTTCACATCTTAGGGTATTTGGCTGTGATGCATATGTACATGTTCCAAAGGAGAAAAGAACCAAGTTGGATAGTAAATCTGAAAGGTGCATCTTTATTAGGTACAAGGATGGTTTAAAAGGTTATAAGCTTTGGAATCAAGAAAAAAGGAAGGTTGTGTACAACCGAGATGTGGTTTAGAGAGATGAATGAATTATTAAACATGATGTCCTACCTAAGGAACCTAAGAAGATAGAGTTTGAGCTAAAGGAGGAAGAATCAAACTTTACATCAGAACTGGAATCAGAAGAGGAAGAGCCACAAACTCTAGCTTTGAGAAGATTAATTCGAGAAAGAAGGTAGCCAAAAAGGTATATTCCATCAGATTTTTTTTCAAATTTTTCTTTATCTATCACTGATGATGATCCCAGAACTATCAGGGAGGTAGTACATTCAGAGGATGGAAAACTCTAGAAAGAGGCCATGGTTGATGAAATGGCATCTTTGGACAAAAATGAGGCTTGGGATCTCGTGGAGTTGTCGGCTGGAAGAAAATCCATTGGAAGATAATGGTTGTTTTAAGAAGAATATGAATGCAGAAGGAAAGGTGGAGAAATGCATGGCTTGGTTGGTAGAAAAAGGTTATTCCCATGTGTCAGGAGTTGATTTTGGTGATATTTTTTCTCTTGTTACCAAGTTAGCTTCTAGTATATTAGTTTTATATGTTGCTACTCCTTTTTATTTTGAGGTAGAACAGATGAATGTGAAGACAACATTTCTCCACAAGGATCTCGAAGAAGAGATCTACATGAAGCAACCTGAAGGCTTTGCGGTGAAGGGAAAGAAATAACTAGTATGTAGGTTAAAAAGGCCTTTGTATGGGTTGAAACAGTCACCAAGGACGTTGTATCAGAAATTGGATACATATATACGGGGACTTGCCTTTACTAGAAGCAAAGCAGATCATTATGTGTATTTTAAATTAATTGGTGACCATGTTATTTATTTGGTCTTGTATGTGGATGATATGTTGTTGATTGGAAATGAAAAAGAAATTATCCAAGATTTGAAGACCAAATTGTCCTCCAAATTTGACATGAAGGATCTTGGTGCTGCAAAATATATTTTGAGCATGGAAATTAAATGAGACGGGCAAAGAGGAAGCTTTGGTTAAACCAGAGGAAGTATGTTGAGACAACATTGAAGAGGTTTAATATGCAGGATAGTAAATCGGTGAAGGTTCCTATTCATGTAGGTGTAAAGTTATATGTTGAACAGTGTCCCAAGACACAAGAAGAGGAAGATAACATGTCTCGTGTTCCATGTGCAAGGGTAGTCGGTAGCCTAATGTATGCAATGGTTTGTACTAGACCAGACATTGCACATGCAATGGGAGTATTAAGTAGGTTTATGTTAAAACCAAGGAAGGAGCATTGGACAATAGTGATGCCGGTTTTCAAGTATTTGTGTGGCACTAGTGATTATGGTATATGCTATCAAGGAAGACCAGGATTGGACAGATTTTTGGGCATCCATGGCTTTGTTGATGCAGACTGGGCTAGATATAGGGTAGAGAAGATCTACAAATGGGTATGTGTTTAAACTATTTGGAGGAGCAATCAATTGGATGAGCAAGATACAATCTATAGTGGCACTTTCAACTATAGAGGCAGAATATGTGGCAGCCACTCATGCAAGAAAGGAAGCAGTTTGGTTGCAGAGATTATGTTCAAGTATGGATTTAGTACAACGGGCTATAAGGATAGGCTATGACAACCAAAATGCAATTTGATTGGCAAAGAACCTTGCTTATAATTCAAAGATAAAGCACATTGATGTTTAGTATCACTTTGTGAGGGATATAGTTGAGGATAAAAAGGTATTTCTGGTAAAGGCGGAAACTTTGAAGAATGTTGCAAATGCATTGACGAATTATATGAGCACTAAGAAGTTTTCTTGGTGTAGATAAACAATGGGTGTTGCAGGGTTGGACCAATGACTAAGCTCTCTTGTGACCTCCTGTGTGGAAAAGGAAACAACAAGTGCGAGAATGTTGAGAATGTTAGGTGTGTGTTATATTATTTCCATGACTAGTTGCACAAATGGGGGGATCACAGAGGGGATGATAGCCCCCCTTGTTTGTTGCGTGAGGCGCATCAAGGGGGTCATAGGGGGCATGGTAGCCCCCGCTGTCGGGGGCTTTACAGGGGGGTCTGGGGCAGCGCCCCGAAAAAATAATAATAATAAATAAATAAAAATAATAATAAATAAAAATAATAATAAAATATAAAATAAAATAAAATTGACCCTATAATAGGTGGGCGGTCCTACCTATGGTTTTGTGCATGGGTTTTGCACATGGTTTTAGGCATGATGGTTTTTTGCCCATGGTATCTTGTAGATCTAGTCAAGGGAACTATGGTTGTGTTCTAATCGAGGGTTACTGGATTAGGGTTTATGAATGATTCAACATGTATATATATGTATTGTAACATTGAAAGGAATATAAAGAAAAATCAATCTTGTAGTCCCAGTTTTGGGATGCACGGGAAATCTCTATGTATTAGTTTTATGTTCTCTCCATTGTATATTTTATGTTTTAAGAATTTATTTGCGGGTAATTGTTGTACATGGTTAAAACCTACACATGTACCCTTGCGCTTGTTGGTAATATTGGCATTGAAGTCATTAGTCAAATTGGTGATAATTTATGTTGAATGTTGAATGTTGGATTGGTGAGATGAATGTTGAATGTTGAATTGGTGATAATTTATGCTTGAATGAAAAAGGTTAAAAGTGATGTGAAGTGCAAAGGCTGAAAACTAAATGTGAAGTGCAAAGGCTATGATATTAAATGTGAAGGTTGAACATTGTTAAAATGGGACATTACAAAAGCTAAAATATATATATGTTTCATTGAATAGAAAATGTAGATAATAAAAATATGATTTGTCTCTTGTAATCATTATTGATTTAGTTGTTTTAATTCAGCTCTATTTTATATTACAATTTTTTTTTTTCGGAACTGAAAATGAAGAGACAAGTTTGTGAGCAGTTTTTTGGAAGTCGAAGAGACAATGCTTCATTTCATATTCCTGCAAACAATACAAACAACCAACATGGCTTTCTTATAAGAGATACAATGTGGAATGGAACATGATTTTTTGTAAGTGAAACAATTTGCATAAGAATGTTGATGAGCAACAAGAGAAGAGATACAAAGTGGAAAAGGAGAAGCAATACAACAGCAGACTTGACAGAAGAACTGTAAATGAAGTAACCAACATTTGTGACTTAATGTTGTGATTGAGATATTTTTGTCCATTTCTATGTTGTAGCTTGAAAAAGAACAGGTTGTAGCCTATTGAGGTAGGAGCCTCTTGTGGGTTGTAGCCCACAGAAAATTTGTGGGATTTGGAGCTTCCTTTGAGTAGGATTTTCTTCTAGCTTGGAGCCTACAAAAATATGATGTGTCAAGGAGTATCATCTTGCCTTCACATCACTTTCAAGCTAAATTCCCTTCGGGGTTTCCACTTATATTTGGTGTCTTCATGTGTTGGTTCTTGAATGTTGTGTGAATGTTTCTGAATTCTTGATAAATAAACTACAAATTTCTCTCTAACACTTACAAAAGGAATTCAATAGAGCACCAACATAAACCATTAGTTACATAAGAATAAAATTAAGTTGAGAAAAAGTAAAGAATTTTGAATTACTGATTCACCCCCCCCCCCCTTTAGTAATTATCAATCATAAATGTCAATTAGTATCAGAGAAAGTTCCTTCAGTAACAGTCTAACAACTGGAAGGAGGTCCTAAGTTAGTAAAATTGATAGTCAAGAAGGATGCTCACCAAAAAAATCCCCTCTATTTATTGGTACAAACTATGCTTTCTGGAAAGTCAGAATAAAGACATACTTTATGTCTCTTGGAATATAACTATGGGTTGTTGTGATGGTACGATATGAAGAACTAAAGGAAGAGACTAGTGACAAAGATGCCAAACTGGATTTCATAGCCAATGCAAAAGCTATGAATGCACTTTTGAGTGATCTATGTGAGTCTAAATTTATCAGACATCCAAATAAATCTTGGATAAATTAGAAAGTATTCATGAAGGAGATAAAAAGGTAAAGATGGCCAAATTGAAAGCATATAGAACATAGTTTAAGACCTTAAAAATGAATGAATATCAAGATATAGCTAAATTCTTCATAAGAGTTGGTGAAGTCGTAAATACCGTGATAGGTCTAGGAGAAACAATCAAAGAAAGTGTAATAGTTTAGAAAATATCGAGGTCATTACCATCTAAATTCAATCCTAAGGTTTCAACTATAGAAGAGACAACAAACTTTGAGACTTTGAACAGTGATCAACTACTTGGTTCCTTGAGAACATACAAGATGGGAATTCCAAAGGGGAAGCCAATCACTAGGGAGGCAGATTTCAAGGCAAACAAGTGCATAGAAGAAAAGGAATGTTCATGATCATGTTCTAATGAAGAAGAAACAAAAATTGTTAGAAGGTTGAAGAAAGGTATAGGTAAGTACAAAGGAAAACCTACATTTAAGTATTTTAATTGTGGAAGAGTGGGGCATTATGCCTCAAAATGTCCCTGTATGAAATAATAAAATTAGGCTAAAGGGAAAGAGAAGAACAAATCTAATAAAATGCATAAAGAGGAAAGGTTTAAAATAAAAAAAAAAAAAAAAAATTATGCTCAATAAGATAGTAGTGTATCTGAAATCTCCAATGAATACTCTAGTGAAGATGGAACTAGTGAATTCATGTTGATGGCCTTGGAAGCACTTGAAAAAGATTGCTTGGAATATGAAGAAGAAGAGGAAGGTGAGGTAGATCTTGAGGGGGGGTTGATTAGTGCCCTGGATGAAATAGAAAGGTTTAAACAAAAAGAAAATAAAACATAAAGAGATCCTATTGAAATATGTAAAAGAAGAATCAAATTTAGAAGACATTATTAAGCTGAAAGTTGAACTTGAAGAATCAAAGAAGGTGGAAGACATTTTCATGCAGCAAATAAATGAGAAAAATCAGGAGTGTGGAAGATTGGAAGAAGAGGTGGTAAGTCTTAAGAAGAGACTAGAAAAGGAAAAAATTGAATTAAACAAGAACATTCAATAGATAAAAGGTTCTGAACATCTGAATGAGATATTAAATGCTCAAATTTCTCCATTCATAAAGACTCGGTTGGCTATGAAGGAGAATCCAGTGAATCCAAGGCAGAGGATAAAAGGACAATCACTTTTGTAAAAGTTGTCATGGGAGACAATGATAATTCTCATCAATTTGAGAACAAAAATTTGAGCAACGCTTCAACATCAAATGAACACCTGCAAAGAAACACTACTGAAAAAGGTCCAAGAGATAAAAGGAATGAACAATCAAATAACAAACTATCAGAGACCATACTTCTTTAAAAGACAAGATTTTCAAATGTCTAGATGGTTATATCCCCAAATGACATCCACTACCAGGTATAGATATTTTTTCTATGAATATTGTTACTGTTGTAAAAATTTTGGACAGAAAGCCATAGATTGTAGATCTTATGTCAGAATAATTGATTTGGGAAATTCTAAAAGAAGTAAGGCTAATAATGGATTCACCTACATCAAAACAAACATGAATCTAGATAAAAATGCATATGCTTCTCTCCTTGATATCACTGAATGTTTCTATTGTCACAAATTTTGGCACAAGGCATATGAATGATAGCTTAAGGACAATATAATTTCATCTCAGAATAATTATAAAACAGATGGTTGCATGCAATGGAGAAAGAAGAAGGAAGAAAAAAAAGACAATAAGTGTGACCTAGTTCTATATGCTCAAGATCAAAACATTAAATGGTATGTGGACAATGGTTGTTGTAGACATATGATAAGAGACAAAAGCAAGTTTGTATCTCTAGATGAAAATAAAACTGGAATGTTACATTCGACAATGATGAAGCAAGAAAAATTAGAGGAAAAGGCATAGTCAGTATGAATAAGGGAAGAGGAAAGGCTCAAGATGTATTGTTTGTAGATGTTATAAAACATAGTTTGTTGAGTGTAAGTCAAATGTGTGACAAAGGCTGTGAGATTCTCTTTAGAGCTCAAGGTTGTGGAATCAGGTCAACATCTACAAGAAATACTCTAGTTAAAAGAGTTTGAATATAGAATAATGTATATATCTTGAAGGAAGAGAGTGAGGAATGCTAAATCAGTAAACATGATGAATCCTAGCTATGGCATAGGAGATTGGGGCATCTCAAATTTGATCACATCATCAAACTCAACAAGAATAGATAATATTTGTCGATGCGTTTTGAACCAACGAGTGTGGTTCATCATCAGGACAAGTTGAAGAACCAAATCATGGTTGCATATTAAATAGGGAGAGCAGATCTTCCAACAGCTAGGTTTGACTCAAAAACGGCTATAGTGAAAAAACGACTATATTAGGTCAGACTCAAGAACGAATCCCAGGGGTCCATCTACCTTTTCTTCAAGGGACCATTGATAAGATTACGAGGATTCTTAGGAGGCATAATGTTCCCTCAACCTTTAGACCCCTTAACACCATTCGTAAGTCCCTTCGTTCAGTGAAGGATACTATCAACCCTAAGGACATGAAAGGGGTCTATATTATTCCTTGTTCCTGTGGGACCCCCTATATTGGTGAGACTCGATGCTCCATTAATCAAAGAATTAGTGAGGACGCAACTAATCTTAAGCATAGGAGAACTAAGTTGTTAAAATTGGAAACCAGGGAAAAACTTCATGTGGGTCATCTTATTCATGGCTGATAATATTTTTATTAGATTCCTCTCATCGAGAGGTGTAGGATTGATATAAAGATCATCTGATTCCGATAAGTATTCATGGAGATATGAATTTATTTTTGATTATGGAATTATTATCAAGCCGACCTACAACTCATGTAGGCTCAAAGCCAACAGTCGCATCTATTCAAACCACCAACGTGTTGTGTATAAATATAGGAGGACTTTTCCTCATTTTCACTCACTCTTCTCATCACATCTCTCTCTCTCTCTACTGCGCAGAAATGAGTCTCTTCTCTACTGCGCAGAAATGGGTCTCTCTCTCACACATGTGAAGTCGGAAACTGTTGAAACTGAAGCTGCAACTACAGAAGTAAAGATTGACCTACGTGGCCTATAATATCTCCTCTTTGGAACTACGTTGTAGGTTCATCTGAACCTCCTCTAAAAGCTGCAACTTTTGGTGGTGGAATGAAATCAATCCGATGAACAGTTTGCAAGATATCGACTGCCCTAGTTTGAAGTCGGAAACTGCTGAAACTGAAGTTGCAACTGCAGAAGTAAAGATTGACCTGCGTGGTCTAGAAGATCTCCTCATCTAAATTTCACTATAGGTTCATCTGAACCTCCTCTGGAATCATCAACTTTTGGTGGTGGAATGAAGTCAATCCGACAGTCGGTTTGTGAGATATCGTCTACCCTAGTTTGATAATGAAGCCGCTAATGTTGATGCTGCTGATCTAGGGTTTGCTACTGTTGATATGAATCAGATTTATTTTACTATTTCTCTCTGTTGAATTATTAAAGATAAAAGAAGATTTTATCAAAGGGTTCCCCCACACATTGTGGGGTTTGTCCCTGGCTAACCGCTACATCTTGTGTCTCTTGTCTTGGCTTGTTTTCTGTCGATCGTTTAATGTTCTATCTGTACTTTACTTTATGTACATGTGATTGCTAATCTGTGGAATATAATAAGAAAAAGAAGTAAACTCTTATAAGCATAGAACATACCATAACTTAACAGAAGTCTTACGCTCTAGTAGAGCATGCAGAGAAGACCAAACATCATGTTTGTATTGAGGAGGCCAATGTTATTGCTAGAGTTTTGCAGTTCCATCATCAAAAATTTAGGGAAGCCATTGAGATTGAAAGGAGGCCAAGCAATCTCAATAGAGATGACGGTTGGAAGATCAATAGTTGTTGGGTCTTGCCCTCGCCTCCTAGTCGTTTCCTCCCCCACCTCCCCTCACTCTTTTAATAACTTGTTCTAGAGATTTCCCCTTATTATCCTTTAACCTTCTTTCTTGAGCCATAGTTCTTTGATCCTCTGTGGAAATCTTCCTTGATTTCTTATAATCCTTTTCATTCCTTTCTTATAGGGTTAAATTATATAGCATAAGATATTTAAATAACAAATTTATGTAGACGGATTTTCTAAATAGTCTATGTTGAGTAGTTACCCATCCCTTAATAAAATACTATTATTATAACACTATTATATTAATAATAACAATACAATAAATCCTTACTATTACTAATTTCCCTAGAACTTGTAATATAGGTTCCTATTAGAATACTAATAAATTGATACCCTAACCATTGATACTAAGAATAATACTAGTATCATAACGAATATTACTTTTAATACCAATAATAATAATAATGATAATAATACTAAGTTGAATGATCTAGTATATTTAATATAACGATAACTAAGATTATGTTAAATCGTTACATTTAATAATATCCATAGATCTATTATTACTTATTCCTTTTAAATAACCTTACTATTTATATTAATTAATTGACACTAGGATTAATAAAAGTTTAAATACTATGACATATTAAATAATAGTATATATTATAATAGTTTATTATTAAATCCTGTCGATTACTAGCATTAGTGGTCCTCGAGATATTTATTCTAGCGATTTTTGCCCTAATATTATATTAACCTCAAATATGATTATCTTTTCAATTAAATAACTTATGATAAATATTAAAATAATATTTTAGCATAATAATATTATTTAATTAAACATATTGAATAATCAAATCTAGTCGTTCTTGATTCTGACCTAGTATAGCCGTTTTTTATTCAAACCTAGCCATTGGAAGATCTCCTCCCCCTATTTAATATGCAGTCATGATCTGGTTCTTCAACTTGTCCTAACGATGAACCACACTCGTTGGTTCGAAACACGTCAACAAATATTCTATCATGTGATTTACGCCGAAAACCTTTTCTCAATCTTGATATGGATCACAAAAGCCTCAACTCAAGAATAAAGAAGTTAGAGATTTAACAATAATAAAGAAACCTCAAAACATTATTTGCAAGTCATGCCAAATGGGTAAACAAACACGAACATCATTCAAAGTAAAAGATAAACTATCAAGTAGTAAGCCTTTGTAGCTAGTTCACATGGATTTGTGTGGGCCTTCCAAAAAAAATGCACTAGGAGGAGAAAAATATTTCATGTTGATAATTGATGACTATTAGATATTGACATGGGTGGCATTCCTCATAAATAAGTCAGAAGCATTTGAAAAGTTCAAAATATTCAAGGCATGGAAGAATATCAAACAGGGTGTAAGATAAAGTGCATAAGGTCAGACAAAGGACGTGAATTTACATTAGATGAGTTTACAAACCTGTGTAATTAATTTGGGATATCAAACACACACATGGAAGCAACCAAATATTAAAGATAAGCAGGAGATTACATCTATTATTTGATAATGATATACATTTATAGTACATTCGTGTGACCATTGGGTTCCATATCCCAAGGTCTCTTGGACTCTCATGGCTATTCACATTCTACACCAACCCATAGAGGATTAGGTGTCCAACATTCCCCCCCTTAATCCGAAGGGGTATGTATGAGTCCAAGAAGAGAGTTGTAATACAAAATGTGCAAAAAACATGGCAGCAGTAGGCTGAATGCGCTCTTTAAAATGTTGATATAAAGGGTGATGGTTTAAGGATGACCACCAACACTGGAACGCTTAGTGCAGTTTCCAAAACTCTTCTAATTCTAGCATGAAGTTGAGGTCTTCTGCTAGAGGAAGTGCTCCTAATATTTTGAAGAGGGAAACCTTCAACCATGAAAGGGAGGTCTCACCCTGCATAAAAGGGAGAACCTCAACCTGAAAACGGAGGTCTCAACCTGTGATGGTTTAAGGATGACCAACAACTCTAGAATGCTTAATGCAATTCCTAGAACTCTTCCGAAACTGGCAAGAAGCTAAAGTATTATGCTAGAGGAAGTGTCCCCAATTCTTTGAAGAGGTATCACTGATTGAAGGTATGCTCAAGGGCATATTTGTCTCTGGCTACAACTTTGAATCTAGTATGGCAGGTTGTGGCTCAGGCTTGCTTAATATGACTTTGAAGCTTGTAGATGACCATCATTTCCCCCCCTGTCAGATAAAAGGTGAGATGATGGAGAAAATTCAACTGTAAGATTGTTCAATACTCTAGAACAAGTTCAGACATATGATTGAAATAACTTCTTGGTTGTTGATGCCCATTGCCAAGAAGCGATCCATCCGAGATTAATCTTTGTTCTTGCAGGAGGTTTGTTTCTGAAGCATCTGTTTGAAGAATGAATGGTTTTATGACAGTGCTTACATGGATGAAGATCAAAACAGTGATCTTTCATATGGCCAACTTGGTCACAGTGTTGGCATTTCACAATCTGTTGTTGTTGCTATGAAAAAAGAGTAGATTTTGGAATAGCTGAAGGTGAATTGTCATGAAGGAATCCAACACTCTGAAATTAAATGGGCTTTGAGTAATCTGGAATATGAAAGGACATGTCCTTGTTATATCCAAGACCAGTTCTATGCTTGTTGTGGACAATCTCTTCCCAAGGTCTGATGATGGGCTTAGGAAATGCAAACTGAATTTATGCATTTGCATGTAACTCTGCTGCTTTATTGGGCACTAGATCTAAATCAATTCTAACATTATTGCCTTGTTGCTTATGGGAGTTTGTTTCAATCTTCTTAACAGGTTCAGAACGATGACTCCACTTCTGTAATTCTTCCTGTTGTAGTTGAGATTCAAGCTGCAAAAACTCAATATTCTCCTGTGCATTTTGCAGACATATTTTAATATTGGAAAGAGAGGTTTTGTTGATCTTAACCATCTCATCAATAGTGGAATGTATTAAATTATTCAGTAGTTTCAATACATCATCTATTCAATCCATTTCAAACCAATATAATCAAAGAAGCGATGTTATCTTCAGCTACAAGTTGACCTATAAAATGATAAATAGCTGCAACTATTAGATGAGTAGCATGATACCAATATCACCAAGTCATTATAGGTAGCATGATACCAATATCACCAAGTCATTATAGTAGATAGCCCAGTACCAATTTCAATGCAGCAAATGACTCGCTGCTTCAATGCACTTACTTCTCAATCTACTCACACTATGCAAAAGAAGAGCCAATCTTCTACTTTCTTTGCAAATGAAATTTGTCAGTTCTAGAGCCTACTTGCAAAACATCTTTTCATTCCATCTTCACAAATACAATCATCTTCTAGATTCTTGAAATACAAATTGGTGAATTTTTATTTATTTATTTATTTATTTATTTATTTTAGACAAATTGCATTATATTGACTGATATAACATTTTACAAACAAGGAAATAAGTGAACATGGGCTTGTTCCAGCAATGTGAATTCAATATATTAGTCCCTTCTTTGTCTGACTCCAACACTATAAATTTCAGGTACAATGGCTCTCAATTGGTTGTGAACTTGGCCCTTTCTCTCAAAAAATTCCTCCATGAATTGGCTGTATGTATAGTTTTTCCAGTCGGTAATACATTCCCAAACGTAACTCCGCCCCAAGACTAGCAAACTCTATCCCCTACAAATAGACTTCCTAGGTCAATTAACTCAACGTGTAGCAGCATTGATTTGGGCTCTATGGCACAGGCATAAACTCGTAACCATTGTGCAACAAACTCCACCCAATGAAGGAGGTAACACGACCCTTCTTAAATGGTAGAATTTACCCCTTTATCAGTGACACAATTGGGCTAGCAATATCACATGAACTCAACCCTCTACTAATGATAGGACTTCAGCCTCTTAAAAACTCCACACGCAACAATATACTCGTCCCTTTTTTAAGGGAAACTCAGCCACTCAGTCACAGAACTTGGCCCTCTCTGCAACCAGTCCACTCAGCCATGGGATATATCTCCTTGTCCTGCTGAAGATGGTTGTCACACTAAATTTTAAGGGTAATGCGGCCTCCTTTGTCCACAAGGATTCGGCCCCTTGTTCGACCCTCCAAGAATTTTGACCCCCCCAGCAAATTAACATGGCCTCACCACAAATTTGGCCTCTTCAGTCAAGGGAATTCAAACTCCTAGGAAATTTCACTTCTTGGGTGTATAGTCTTCTCCTTGCAATAAATTGCTTTCCCAAGTACCAGCAAGAAGTTCTGCAAAATTTCTGGAAATGAGAATAAACTAGGGTGGCAAGTAATCCACACATTTCATTGCATTTGTTCCTTATGTAGCTTCACTTCCCTTTGGGACATGGATCGCTCCCAAGGAACACATTTCTCATTACTAGGAGATAAAAGATGAACAAACAATGGATCTAGCATATCTATTGAAGCATATTCTGCAGAATTTGGATCACCAATTGGCAAATCCACCATATAATTACAGATTCACTCCTCACCTCTTAGAGAGACATACAAGCAGTCATACTATTAGACAGCATTATTATGACAGCATTATTATGATGAGGCACACACGCTATGGGAGGTAACTGTGATAGTAGCGTATTATGATATCAAAAGGGCAGCGCAGTTGAAACAATACCAACAGTTTGAAGCAGAGATAGCATTACTATAATTTAAAGACAATGAAATTATGAAACAATATATCGGCATTCTATGAGGCTTGTATATGAAGACAGACAACGGAAGTTGAAATTTGGACAGCATTATACTATCTCTACAAACTGCGTTAACTTGTGGTAACCAAGGAAGGAAAATGTTCAATGTAAAATAACCTGGAGTGGATTCACATATGTCAAGGACCCAGGTATGGAATGGTATCGCCTCCCTTCACCCGAATACCAAAGTTGATTGTGTATGGAGGAGGGTATTGATGAGCAGTCGTATGGTGTATGGGAGAAACGTTCACCGTGGAGTAGCGTTCACTGTGGAGCAACGTTCAAAACTTAGAAAGTAGCATTCACGGTGCACACCCTGGAGAATCATTCAAGTAAATGAATAACATTTCACAGGAAGGACCATGTCAAACCAGTGGAAGCATCAGTGTTAGATCTGCCAGGCTAGCCATAATGGCAGATCTTATGAGTAGAAGAGCTCGAACAAAGAGGAGTTATAAAGGTGCATGCAGAATGCCTAAACCTAGAGACATGAACTCTAATACCATGTCAAACACACACATGGAAGCAACAGAATATTAAAGATAAGCAAAAGAGTACATCTATTATTTGACAATGATATACATTTATAGTACATTCTGTGTGACAGTTGGGTTCCACATCCCAAGGTCTCTTGGACTCTCATGGTTGTTCACATTCTACACTAACCCATAGATGATTAGGTGTCCAACATGGGATAAAACAATAGTATGCTATTGCAGACACACCATAATAGAATAGAGTTGCAGAGACACAAAACATATTTTTTCAGCAAATAGCCAGAGCCATGATGCATTAAATAAACATTCCTCAAACCTATTGAGCAGAAGCAGTGCAAAAAACAATACATATTCTCAATAAGGCACATCTCATACCAAACAGTGATAAGACACCATATGAATTGTGGCACAGGAAACCAACATCAATCAAGCATTTTAAAGTATTCTAGAGTAAATGTTATATAGAAAATAATGATGAAAAGATCTGAATGTTTGATGCTCGATCTAATGAAGGAAGGATAAAGATGTTATAATAAGAGGTTGCATAAGATTGTGGAATGCATAGATGTAAGGTTTGATGAAGAGATATCTCATAAGAACAAAAGCACATGTTATATTAATCTTCCAGATCATCACCATTATGACAATAAAGAGAATGAAGTACAAGATGAAGCATTAGAATATACAAAGATTCATTCAAAAGGACCCTCAAGACACACTCAAAAAAATCATCCTGAAAAATCAAATTATTGGAGATAAAAGTGCAGGAGTTCAAACAAGGAGGCAACTAGCAAAAAAAATTGAGCAATTTCATATAGTTATGTTGTCACAAATAGAGCCAAAGAACTTTGATGAGGCAATTAAAGACAAACATTGGATAGATTCTATGAACAAAGAGTTAGAACAGATTGAGAAAAACAAGAATTGGGAACTAACACCAAGACCTATCAAAAAGAATGCCATTGGCATAAAATGGGTATTCAAAAATAAGATGAATGAACAGGGTCAAGTTGTTAGAAACAAAGCCAGACTAGTGTGTAAGGGTTACTCACAAGTGGAAGGTCTTGATTATGAAGATATTTTTGCACTAGTTGTGAGACTGGAGGCAATCAGGATATTTTTGGCCTTTGTGTGCTACAATGATTTCAAGGTGTGCCAAATGGATGTGAGGTATGCCTTCCTAAATGGTGATCTTGAGGAAGAAGTCTATATGGAACAACCTGAAGATTTTGCATTAACAAATAAGCTTAACTATGTCTAGAGGTTAAAGAAAGCATTGTATGGTCTTAAACAAGCACCACGAGTGTGGTACTCTAGACTGGAGAAGTACCTTCAGAAACATAGTTTAAAGAGAGGAGGAGCTTATAGTAATTTGTACACAAAGGCTTGTGGAGATAAATTATTAATTGTGGTTGTATATGTGGATGATATCATGTTTGGCAACAATAAATATCATCTAGTAAAAGAGTTTTTTGAAGAGATGAAATCTAAGTTTGAGATGTCAATGATTAGAGAGCTTACCCTCTACTTAAGACTTCAAATCCTACAAAAGGTTGGAGGCATATTCATTTCTCAAGAGAAATACCTAAGAGATATGCTGAAAAGGTTCCAAATGGAAGAATGTACACATGTCTCAACCCCCATGACTACTGAATGTAAGCTATGTGCAGATGATGAGTCACCTAATGTGGATCAAAAACTTTACAGATCTATGATAGAAAGTGTGTTATATCTAACAACATCTAGACTAGATATAATGTAGGCAATTAGATTAGTAGCAAGATATCAATCAGCACCCAAACAAAGTCATTTGTTAGTGACAAAGAGGATAATCATATACTTGAAAGGGACTACATGCTATGGTCTATGGTATCCAAAAGGGATGCATTTTACATTGGCATCATACATGGATACATATTGGGCCACTTAAGTGGATGGCAGAAAAAGTAAAAGCAGTGGTGCATTCTACCTAGGAGAATCCTTGGTGGCATGGTTAAGCAAGAAACAAACATCAATTTCTCTATCTACAAAGGCATATAAGTGTAAAATAAATACTTTCAAATGAACATCTGCATAGCTAGACAAAGCATGATGGCATCATCAGTGTTTTCTCAAAGCTCTTCATCTTCTAAATGTTTGTGAGGAATGCATCAATATAAATCTTGATGACCCTTGTATTTAACTATCATCTGATCTATGAAATAAGCAAAAATATGACCTCTGCAATTATATGAAAGCGAAAGCATAGTCATCACATCTTAAGGAGCTAATTTATACATCTATATGTTTGGTTACTAATAGACCTCATCATGAAGCATCATGAGGTCATCATCTGAACCATATCACTTGCATATTCTATCCTAAAGGCTTAGTAGATAAGCAAATAATCAAGTTCAAATTATTGCAAAGAATCATTCTATGCATAATTCCCTTTATGATTTCAAAAGTCTGCTACTGGAGAAAATTATAAAGATGGGTCTGCAATCATAAAGCCATAATGTGGCTAATATACACTGCAATATTTCAATGCATCACTAGCATATTGATAAATCCTTCAACATTGCAATATAAGCGCAAATATGGAGCATTCATCAAAATAATAAATCTTTGGAAAGTGATTCAACAACAAGATTGAACTAAATATTTTTTGTAGATCAAATGGAAATCCACATGCTCATAGAGACATGAGTGTAGAATCAACTCAGCAAGGTATCATTCCTATATTTAATAAAACACAAATTTCTTGACATGAGTCTACGATCAGAATGATTAATCCTTTCAATGCAGAAAAGGAAATAACACTAAATGTAGGCGGAGGTCACTCTCCAAATATCTGAAATGAAGTTTTTTTCACAATACTGTGTGTAGATCCTTGAAGAAATGAATAAAATTAATGTAATCCACAGTTAATAAACCTTGTTCAGAAAATACAAACATTAAAATCAAAATTCAAAGCATTTGTCGAGTGACATGAAGAGCCAAATGCAATATTCGACATTGGCTTGTTGTATTTTATACATTTGTCCACAAGAGAAGTTGGAGGAATTCGATAAGCCTGAACAATACCATCACTGTATTCTAAAAAGCAACATTGTTGACATAGATTTCAGTTCAATCTCTATCGATGCAATCAAATAACTCTCGGGATGGTTGGACAATAAAAAAAATTGAAATTTATAAAGGAAACTTTAGTGATCTTTCCATAGCAGGAAGAGAATTCATACTTGTATGAATGAGAAAATGCACGGATCAGTTCAAAAGGGGAACACATGAAAATTAAATGAGTATGGAACAAAGGTGACAATAATGACAGCCAAGAAGGTCACAATGGTAAAATGAGGATAAGGATATTTGGGTTAAACGGATATTGGAAGGACAAATTGGTCAGAACTAGTCAGAATGGACAATTGAATGTAACTCATCAGTAGGATATTGACCAGTTTATTTTTTAATCTGGACAGGCCTAGATACATATGTTATTCTGAATGTGTTATATGTTTTGACACATTAGTTCGATGTATTATTGGTCAGACTTCACCAAAATGTGATCGCTCCAGAATTAATGCATTCCTAAAGTGAATTCCTTGCGACATTGGTCAAAGAACAGTGTGGATATGATTATATGGTAGCATGGAAGCATTATCAATGTGGGAAGGGGTTATCAGTGTGTGCAGGTGTTATCATTGTGGCAAGATTATCAATGTTGGAAAATGTAGTGAATAAATGATTGGCTGGAGAGCGTTATTTTTTTTAAACATGCACCCACCATGGCAGCATCCAATGCGTAAGTGTTCAGTATTTAAATGATTGAGAACTTTATTTCCTGCTGGAGAGGTTATTTTCAACATTGTTGGTGAGGCACTCACTCAAATAACAGTCCTCTCAAGCAGAAGCAAAAGAGCTTCGATGATAGCAGGCAGCAACTGCAAAATCCAACTTGCAGAATGTCAACGCTACTTCAAGTCTTAGACAAACGAGACCTATTTATCTATGGTGAATCCATCACCTCCTCAATCCATGGTTGATGCAATGCGCCCATTAATCGATGCATTGGTGAAACCATGGCTTATTAGGAACCGACACTGGGAAGTAAGGCTCTAGGTCCTCCATTGTCTCATCTGACTCACAAATATAATGGTGCCCAATGAGCCACTCGATAGCGATGTAATGAAAGATATATTAACTCTCATTGTAGAAATTTTTAAGGAGTTCGGGAACATGAACAATTCCTCTTTTTCAATTAGGGTTTTCCTTCTCAAAATTGTTACAAAGATACAGTGATACATAATAATGTTGGATCTTGAATTGAAGGACCTCATTATTGAGATGTTCGAACATTTTTTCTGGTCGTTTCTCAGAATAATTATTTTGCAAATGTACATGACTCCATGCAAGCAATTATGAGCCTGAAGTTTGGATGAAAGTGATGATATCTCACCGGAACTAGTCTCTGCTTTACGCAAGAACTTGACAAGAGAAATGAAGGAATCCTCTCCTGATGCATATTCATTAGCCAAGAAGGGCATTACATCTTGTGCTGAAAATATTAGACCATTTGATTTAAAATTAGAGAATGATGAATAATGAGGAGCACTAAAGCTTCCACTAGAATGTGGAATGAAGCAAGAGATTTGATCGAGCTCCAAACCCATATTTCAGCGATGTAAGATTCAACATATATCTTGGTATCGGAACAACATTGTCATGAATGGTAGAAAATGAAATTAATTCGAATTAGTGATCAAAGGGAATTGTTAGGGTTTTGTGGCCTAAGCAAGAACTAACCGAGTTATTTTAATGTCATTCGTCTGTCATTCAATTTATTTTTTAATGCCCAATGACATTCATTTAACTCTCAAATAATTCGTATATTTACTGTGTTAATGCATTCTTCAACCAGCTACTTCGTATCAGAAAACAATGAAATTGATTTCAACCTAAATAATGGCGTGCTCCAGCTAATGAAAGTGATTTCATTGAGAGTTAATGACTTATCAGGTTATTATGTCATGGTATTAGTGTTATATTATTTATCAATGTTCATATGACATCAACATACATGTGATATGGATCACTGGTATTATTCTGGGTCAATATTGTATTATTATAATGAAAACATTTTATACATGATAGCCTTCTGTCATTATTATTATATATGAAGCATTATTTCTCTTCCTGGCAGTGTTATGGCATCACTATCAAGTGTTATTTCTCATATATGCAGCGTTATTTCTCTTATATGCTCTTATATTTTATACATGATAGCGTTATTGCTCTTATATGCAGCTTTATTATACATGAATCTTTACTGACCTGCATGGGAACGTTATGGCATTATTATCACCTTTACTCACCTTCATGGCAATGTTCATTACCTATTAATGCTCCAGCGTTCAGATTAATGTGTCAAAGATATCTCTCTAGTGTATTCATATTCAAATGATGTTCCAACAAAAACCATACAAGTACATTTCTTTAGAGAAGCTAACCTAAAATGCAAAGACAAACTTTAATACAAAGAAAGTCAAAACCTTTGTGGAGTGAAGCCAGTCTTCAACACGTATGGCATATATGAATGCAGAAATGTAGTTGGACATGTTAGCGCATTGATCATGATTCCCCATTTTGATAAAGCAGGTGGTGCGAAAGTTGGACTGTTGCAAAAGTTTGACTACTACGAAATTTGTTGTGCAACTAGAGATTAAGTAATGTGCAACCTCCTTAACACCTTGAAAGGTTTGTAGCATTGTAATGGATATTTTCTTCTGACCCACATTACCCTAAATATTTTTCACTAATGATTATTTTCTACAACAAATAAAATGGTCAGATGACTTGAATAAGTATAATACTTGGTCACAATCACCTCTAGCAGTTGATTCAAAGGGGGAGGAATAGTTGTGTTGCTATCAATTCCAAAGGGGGAGAATGTTGATAATATTGGCATTGATGTCATTAACTACATTGATGATAATTCATGATGAATGTTGAATGTTAGATTGGTGATTTGAATGTTAAAAGTTGAATTGGTGATAATTTATGCTTGAATGAAAAAGGTGGAAAGTGATGTGAAGTGCAAAGGCTGAAAATTAAATTTGAAGTGCAAAGGCTATGATATTAAATGTGAAGATTGAACATTGTTAAAATGGGACATTACAAAAGCTGATATAATATATATATATAGATATATATATGTGTGTGTGTGTTTTTCATTAAATAGAAAATGTAAATAATAAAAATATGATTTGCCTCTTGTAATCATTATTGATTGAGTTGTTTTAATTCAACTCTATTTTATATTACAAATTGTTTTCAGAACTGAAAATGAAGAGACAAGTTTGAGAGCATTTGTTTGGAAGTCGAAGAGACAATGCTTCATTTCATATTCCTGCAAAGAATAAAAACATCCAACATGGCTTTCTTATAAAAGATACAATGTGGAATGGGAACAAGGATTTTTAGAAGTGAAGCAATATGCATAAGAAAGTTGAAGAGCATTAGGAGAAGAGATACAAAGTGGAAAAGGAGAAGCAGTGCAGCAATAAATGAGGTAACCAACATTTGTGACTTGATTTTGTGGTTGAGATATTTTTGTCCCTTTCTATGTTGTAGATTGAAAAAGAACAGGTTGTATCTTGTTGAGGTAGGAGCGTCTTGTGAGTTGTAGCCTGCAGAAAATTTGTGGGACTTGCAAGGAAAATTTTAAGGATGGAAAATTATCTTGAAGTTTAAAAACATTGGGGAATCTCACTAATCCTTAATATGCAAACTATAAAATGTTTATTGATGTATTTGTAAAATTATTCAAATTTATAATGATTTTATATATACCCTCTATATAAATTTGGCAATTTTTAAGGTAAAATAATTTTATATTGTAAACTTTGGGCGAATCATTTTTATAAAAAACGGAAATTAGTGAATCCTTTTTTTGGAAAAATCATGGAAAATTAGACCACGTGAATATCAGCCCCTAAAATTTTCCATGTGTGGGAGTTGGAGCTTCCTTTGAGGTAAGAGCCTCTTGTTGGTTGGATCCTAAAAAAAATTGATGTAATAAGGAATAGCAGCTTGCCTTCACATAACCTTCAATCTAAAATTTGTGGTTTTCTCCCTTTGGGGTTTCCACTTATATATGGTGTCTTCATGTGTTGGTTCTTGAATGTTGCGTGAATGTTTTTGAATTCTTGATAAATAAATTTGCAAATTTCTCTCTTTGACACCTGCAAAAGGAATTCAATAATAATAAAGCATAAACATAACCCATTAGCTGCATAAGAAGAAAATTAATTTAAGAAAAAGTAAATAATTTTGAATTATTGATTCACCCCCCTCCCCCCCAATAATTCCCAAACATAAATATCAATGCTTTCCTGCTTTCCTTTTCCTTCTTTCTCCAATCCAAGTGAAAACTAGAGTGCTCCAAGAATGCTCCAAGAAAACTCTAATTGTGCAAGAGCAAGAGAAAATGAGAGAATAGAAGAGAGCTCCACCTAAAAATCACCAAAAGGCTAACAACTGATCCCCATAAAGCCTTTTATCATTGAGGCCTCTATTTTCTTCATTTTCCTCTATTTTTCCTTCAATTTACTTCTCATGCATATATGTGTCTCTTTACCTTCGTTTTCTCTTATTTTAATTTATTTTCATAAATTAATGCCATGTTTCCTTTTCCAATGCCTTTGCCAATTTCCATAGCCATTAGTTAATCACCAATGATACCCATCACTATGTTTTTCCCAACATTTATTTTGGAATACATGCCCCATGACCTTGGTCTTATTTTATTTACATGGAAAATAAACCAAGGGTTGTTACAAACCCCTCCCCTTGGGGGAACACTATCTCAGTGTTCAATGACACTTATAAACTAGCAAAACACATGTTTCCCATGGAGGTTTATAACACAACTCAATTGAACATTCACATCATACCATATTGTTGATACCATGACCATCATTCCATGAACATCATACCGCTTATTGGAGCTTTATAACACAACTCAATGTGGTATTTACACACATATGCATATATATAGACATAACCAAAACACAACATCAAACACATATATTAGAATACATCCGCTCAACTAGCAAATAGAGAATGATACATAGCCTACATCTGATTAGCCATATCCCATGTAGCTTCATCAGGCCCAAAGTGCTTCCACTACACTTCAACTTGCTCGATTTCTCGATTCTAAAGCTTGAGCATCTTTCACTGCAAAATACACTGAGGTTCCAACTGGATTCTCCTTCTAGTTCCACCTACAATACACACCATTCCATCACATGATCAACATATTTCACATACTTCTTAAGCAATGACACATGGAAATATCATGGACTTTCACTGTCGGAGGCAGTGCAAGTTAGTAGGCCACTGGTCTAATCCTCTCAAGGATCTCAAAAGGCCCACAATACCGAGGTGCCAACTTGGCACATGATCTAATCCTTAACGAGTTCCTCTTGGGCTTAATGCACAAGTACACATGTTCCCCAACCTAAAACTCCTTAATTACCCTGTGTTTATTTTCATAACTCTTCTGCTTGTCCTATGTTTCCTTTAGATTCTTCTTAATAACCTACATTTCCTATTCCATTTCTGCCAACATGTCTAGTCCAATCTGTATGGTTAAAATTCCATATAATAAAGTTAATAAAGGAAAAATAATAACCAAGGTCATGGGACACTTATTCCAAGTTGAATGATGGGAAAAACATCCCAGTGTGGGTGTTCATTTGGTTTATTATGGCTATGGAAATTGGCAAAGGCAATCGAAAAAGATTTGGAAAGGCAAGTGGCATTAATTTGCATTTTATTTATAAGAAATTAGGAGAAAAGGAAGGTCAAAGGTCAAAGGTTGCAAGTGAGGAGGAAAATGACGAAAAATAATGGAAAATGAATAAAATAGTGGCCTCATTAATAAAAAAGGCTTATGAGGATCAATTCACAACCTTTTATCAGTTTAACCTTTTGCCAATGTAGTTTTGGAGCTCTCTCTATTCTCTCTAGTCTCTCATACTCTTGGACACTTAGAGTATTCTTGGATCATTCTAACATTGGGGAATGAAGGCAAAGGAAGGACAAGAAATCAAGGGGAAGTAAGGATAAAACAAGGAAGAGCAGAGTAGCTACAATGAGATTACTTGTAGGTATCGAGTTGCATGTATAATTTCCTTGCTAGTTTTCACATGCATGGTACATGCATGTGTTCTTGGTTCTCTTGTTGTCATTGGCATGGGTTTTGTCAAATGTGAAAGTGGTTCTTAGCCTTGCCTTTCCATTTCTAGATAGCCATGGTGTGATGGGTTTCTCTTGTTTTGGTTGATTTAGATTACTAGATGGTTTTTGAAATTGACTGGCGTGGTCTTAGGGGATAAACAAAATTCCTAGGACTCCCTAGACTGGTGAATGTGGGATTGCAGTAAATCTTGATTGTGTATACCTTCATTAGGCCTAGGAATCCTCGACCAGTAAATGGAGGGATATATGGTAAATCCTAGAGGGTGGAGCCTCGTTGGGCCTAAAAATCCTCGACCGGTGAATGGTGGGATATATGGTAAAGCCTAGAGGTGGAGACAGAAAATTCCTCATGGTTTAGGTGGAGATATATGGAAGCATCCATGCTTGTTTAGGCCCTAGTGATCCGGTGGGATTGTGGTAAACCCTGGTTGTATTGATGAGGGTTTCAGGCCTAGGAATCCCTTGGTGGAAATATGGTAAAGCTCGAGGAAGCCTTGATTAGTTCTATTGTGAGTCCCACATTCATGCTTGGAATATAGCATGGGGGTAATTGGATGAAATAAATATTTGGTTCAACCCAATCTATGGTTGGGTGGTTCATGGAAGTCCCTGACTTGGTTGGCTTGTGCATACATTAATAAGAACTCTTTTCCTTTGGTATTTCATGTGTAAATGTACTTGTTAATATGTGGTTTTAATGGTTGTTCTATCATTTCTATTATGTTGGTCATATGTTGGTTATAGGCATGGTTTTATGACAGATCTTAGTCATGGATTTCATCATGTTTTGATTAGTAAATGAATGAATAATGAATATATGATATAATAGATGATATTGCAGCTATTATGAGAGGGCATCAGACCTTCTTGATGATTCTCAGATAAGTATGAGACCCCTATGCTCAAATTTGTGGTTATGACCAGTAGATTACATGTTTGTGATATGTTTGAAGAAATGTTTGTCATGGCTAATAGGGTTCAAATCAAGTATGTGTACCAACATTTGCATTAGTATATTTAATTCATTGTTATTTACTATTTATAGAAGTTTCATTAAGTTCTGGGAAGAGGCCTAAGACCTAGCTCTTAAAAAGTGGCACAAAATTCAAGTGTGTTGGCTCAAAACTGCCTAAAGAAGGCCACAATCGCATTCATGCCCTATTGTGGGAGAAATTGTAGGGTCTCATTCTCATGCATGGCTTTTCATGGGGGTGACTGAGGTTCTAGCTTAGCAAAATAACAAGTTGCCTCAGGGGTTGGGCACCTGGAAGTGTTGGTTGTATCCTAAGGTTCTGTAGCTCCTAAGAAAGGTCAAAATGGTTTTGTTTTGTGAGTTCCACTTCCTTAACTATACATGGGGAGTTGAATCATGTCATCATAACTCTTCATCACATGTTTACCCCAGTGGATCGGTTAGCTTGGGTGAATGTGTGAAGAGGGTGTTACAGAGTGGTATCAGAACGAGTTTCGTTCTCTTTGGGTGATGTCTAGTTTCTGTGCTCTTTGGGCGAATTTTATACCACAGAGTGGTATTAGAGCATGGTTCAACACTTAGACTGGATGGGCGGAATATGTTTGTCTTGCATGCATGTAGGTTGTATATGTGCTTTTTATGTATGCATGTTAGTGGTCATTGTTATAGTTGTGTTGACATGAAGAAGTTGATGATGTTGTTGTTGGTATGTGTTTGCCATGAGTGCATGTCAATTGTATATGTATTTTTTATGCATGCCGATGTTTATATGTTGTTATGCATGCATTATCATGGTTATATTTATGCATGTATAGTGGGTCAGACATGCATTGTGAGGTCATTATATGTAGTTTGTGTCATAATGATGTTGTTGGTATGTTATGATGTTGATGTGTTGGCTAGGATAGAGTAGGAGAAGCAGAGTACCAAAGTGAGGTTACAACACTTGACCTTAGGGTAAGAGAAAATCGTCATACAGGTTTGTATGTTGGGCATGCAGGTATATTAGTTAATGGATTGTTATATGCATTATGTTTATATAATTGTTTGTCATTCTATTGTTTTTGTTGTTACATACACGATAAATGCTAGTTAATCAGTGTGGTCATATGCATATGTGTTAGATAGTCATGAATGATAGTAACTTGTTGTTGTATGCATTGCGGTCATACACATTATGAATATGGTCATTGCACTTAGGATCTTGATGTTACATGTATCATGCTAACCTGGATTGGTCTAGGCAGATGATTACAGTCATGGTATTCAGGTATGAGTCAATATACTTGTGATATTGTGTCATACTAATCTAGACTGACATGTGCAAATGTGATACCCTCCCTTAGGATACATTAAGGTATGAGTTTGATTATGTCGTCCATTTGTCGTTTGAGTGTGTGGTGTCTATATGTCGTATATATTTTATTTTATTGTTTGATTAATTGCATTACATGAGTATGTGTCTATAAGATTTCCTTAAGGAGTGATCTTGTTTTAAGATGATTATACCAACGCATTATGTGCTAAGACAGTTGATATGTACTTGAGTGTAAGTGGGTGCTAGTGGTAGTATTACGACTATGATTGTGATTTGATTACAGATTATGACATGGTTGTTAGTCTTGGTAAAGATTGATTTCAAATTAATAGACATGATGTTTTGATCCTTGGAACATGTGGCTAGCATGTGAGAACAGTTGCAAGGCAACATGCTTGGTATTAGCATGAAAAGGTAACAATTGATTTGTTTATATAACTAATAGTTGGGTGATGTGATAACACTTAATAAAACTCAATTGCATCAAAGTAAAAGTTAAAAGAAAAGAAACTGGTGAGAATTCCTTTAGTATGTTTGGAGACCACAGTTCCAAGTGAAGGAGTGCTTTGCATGAATACAGGAAGTCTTCTTAACCTTGATTTTTTCTAACATTATGTTGATATGTACTATATTCCTGAACATGTATTTGATAGGTATAACAATTGGTTTTCATTTATAGATAGATTCTTCAAGTAATTGGAGTCCTTGAGAGATGGAATGGATGTGTGCAGTTATAAATAAATGTGCTTGGCATAGCAAGGTAAGGTAATCATTATATTTTTATATTTATTTATACATTGATAGTTGTGTCTTTATGGTTGTATGATGCAGGGGACTTCATAGCAAAAGATATTTCCATGAAATATTGAAGAAGGCTCGGTTGAGCTTTCCCTTGGAAGTATTGGGAATCCATGGGGAATTGAGTCATGGTGTAAGGTGAAAGTTTTGTGCTTTCGTTATTTTGTGATTTGTTTGCGCTTGATTTGAGATTTTGTTTATGTCTAGTGCATGATCATGCCACTTGTTTGTGGTGTCATATTTTTATTGGTTTTCATGGTTTTATTCTTGTTTGTTTCTTGTTCTTCTCTTTTATGTTTTGAGGGTCTTGGGAATTGGTTTGGGAAAGAGGAAAGTTAATAGAGCTTGAAGAAAGCTAAATTGAACCCAACAAGTAATGTAAGACCCAAATGAAGCTTAGTGCATGAGTAAAGGGAAGCTAAGGGCAAGAGTATGACAATCAGTTGGATTGGTTGGGTCCATTGGGATAAATGTACGATGGTGAGATAATCATGAGAAAGGTAACTAGAAGGGTAAAGTAAGTGGATTTGAGGTGCTAGATGCCTTAGCTATGTTGAGAACTATTGTTCTCAATGTTGTGCATATTGTGCATGTTGTGCATGGACAAAGGGAGTTCTCTTAACCTCGAACTTATGATATTTGGTAATTATGTTGCAATCGTGATTATGCTAATGTTTATATGTATACATGTATGTATGTAAGTCATTTTCTGACAGGGTCGTCAAGGACCATGATGATTTTATGCTAGTGTTTACATGTGTATACATGTATGTATGTTTTTGTCTGGCAGGTCATCAGGGATCATTCTTGTAGAGGAATAATTTCTTATGCAGGTGAATGGCATGAAGAGGTTCTTGGTCTTATGAGGAATCAAGTGGGAGGAGTAGCCCTGATAGATCTATGAGGTCAATATCATGTGGATATGAATTGATATTATGTGATTATACTATGTCTATGTGTATGTTATGGACAAGATATGATGAAGGATAAATTAGCAGAATGAAAGTAATGTGATCTGCGATATGCTAGGACAAGCATGGATAAGACACTAGAAGCAAGGTTGCTTGGTAAGGACAGTGTGGTCTTAAGATGTGCAATATTGGTGTTGTGTACATGTTGCATATATGGTGTTTTGTGCATGTTGCATATGCAGTATTGTGTACCTATAGTGTTATGTGCATCTTGCATAAGCGGTGTTGGGTATAGGTGGTGCTATGCACATGTCGTAAATGTAGTGTTATGTATAGATGGTGTTGTTTACATGTTTTTATGCAATTTTGTGTACAAATGGTATTGTTTACATGTTTTTTTTACAGTGTTGTGTACATGTTATTTATGCAGCGTTGTCTACAGATGGTGTTTTTCGCATGTTAGATATGCGGTGTTGTGTACATATGGCTCGGTGTGCATGTTGTACATGTGGTGTTGTGTGCAAAATTGTACATGTGGTGCTATGTGCATGTGGTGTTGTCTACATGTTGTACATGGGTTGTTTTGTGCAGGTGGTGTTGTGTACATGTCGTGCATGTGGTGCATGTGGTGCTATGTACATGTGGTGTTGTGTACACATTATGTTGGTGGTATTGTGTACATCTAGTGTTGTGTACACGTTGTATAGGTGGTGTCGTGTGCATGTGGTGTTGTGTATATGTGGTATTGTATACGTGTAATACATGTGGTATTGCGTGCACGTTGTACATGTTGTGCACATGTGGTACTGTGTATGTGTATTGTGTAGTCACGGTATCCTCCCATGTGTATTTGTTGTGTTGTACTTTGTGTTCATTATGTATTGTGTGGTACACCGAGAGTAGGTGTATTTATTGTGTTGTGTTGTGCATTG
>APFE031088822.1:0-23419 GCA_000404065.3 Pinus taeda | reverse complement strand
GTTTGGAATCATGGTTTAAAATCTTAAAAATAATTTTTTTCATTAAAAATTGATTATTTCATGTATTTGTTTTTAAACTAGTTCATTGAGATTTGACCAGTCCCAATTTGACCGGCTCTGGTTTGAAACCCAGTTTATTAGGTGGACCAGTGCGGTCACCGGTTCTGGTTTTTTAAAAGTATGGTTGAAATCTACTCTTTTAGATGCAGAGGGACATGGAGCAACCAAAGGCACATTCATGGAAAGTAATAAGCCCAAAAGATATTTAGGGTATGCAACCTACATGACGAAGTTAATAGAATTTGAACCATCCACCTTTGAAGAGGTTGTCAAACATCAGGAATGGAAAGAGCCATGAATGAAGAATATCAATCCACAATGAAAAATGGAGTTTGGTAGATCGTACCTAGACCCAAAGACAAATTTGTGGTAACTTCCAAGTGGCTCGATAAGATTAAAAATGCAGCAGATGGAAGTATTAACAAGTATAGGGCAAGATTTGTGGCTAGGGGCTTCTCTCAACAGAAAGGCATCGACTATGAAGAGACATTTGCACCTACAGCAAGGTATACAACTATACGTTCATTAGTCTCTTTAACAACATCGATGGGATGGAACACCCATCAAATGGATGTCAAAACTGCTTTCCTGAATGGCACTATTGATGAAGAAGTCTATATAGAGCAACCCTTGGAATTTGAAGTCAAAGATAGAGAGACATGTTTTCAGGTTGAAGAAGGCATTGTGTGGCCTCAAGCAAGCACCATGGGCATAGTATGCAAGGATGGATGCATACATACAAAGATTGGGCTTCTCAAAGAGATCTGTTGATCTAAATCTATGCATCAAGGTTGTGAAGGATGAGCCTATAATCATTGTTCTATATGTGGATGATCTTTTCATGACAGGTGTGGAAGGTCGTGTCCAAGAGTGCAAGAAGCAACTAGCAGCAAAATTCAACATGAAGGATTTAGGGTTGATGCACTATTATTTGGGACTCGAAGTTTGGCAGGGACCTGATGAGATTTATCTAGGTCAAGGAAAGTAGGTGATCAAGATGTTGAAGAGGTTTGACATGATGGATTGCAACCTATGACTACTTCCATGATCACAAACTTGAAGAGGCCAAGAATTTTCGAGTCAAGCCCTGTGGATCTGACCAAGCATAGACAATTGATTGGATCACCGATGTACCTGTGGAATACTCGACCAGACATATGTTTTGCAGTGAATGTTCTCATTCAGTTCCAGGTAGAGTCCAAGCATGATCATTGGATCGCAACCAATCATATACTGAGATATCTGCAAGGAATAATCCATTACTGCCTAAATAATGACAAGAGGAATGATGTCCACTTGATTGGATATACAAATTCCAACTAGGAAGAGAGTGAGCAGGATGGAAGAAGCACTACTGGAGGATGTTTTAGTTTGGGATACTTCATGGTCTCTTGCATGAGCAAAAAGCAAGAATCGGTTGCTTTGAGTAGTGTTGAGGCTGAATATATTGCAGCCTGTGAAGTAAGCATAGAAGTTGTCTGGTTGAAGAAGTTGTTGTCCAATTTGTTTGAAGGACCAATGGGCCCTACAATGATACATCGTGACAACACCAGCTGTATAAGGTTGTCTGAAAACCCAGTATTTAATGGAAAGACAAAGCACATAAATAACAAGTATCACTACATTCGAAAGTTGGTGTAGGATGGAGTGTTGCAGCTACAGTATATCTCCACTGACAACTAGGTAGCTAACATCCTGACAAGATTTCTTCCTAACAAGAAGCTTGCGTATTTGAGAGACAATCTTGGACTGGTTGACATATCCTCCCTGGTTGAGAGGGAAAGATAGACACATCTTTCTTGTCTTCACTTTGGGAAGAAAGAACGGAGGATTGGGTAAGCATCTGGTATCTGATACTCATTGAGGATGAGGTAGGGCATCCAAGATAAGAGTAGTCATAGAGGACCGATATTCTTTGAGGACTGGAAATCCAAGATAAGAATAGTCCTGGAAGGACATACCCTGTGAACACCTGGGCGGGGTATGTGCCTTGAGAGAATGATGATAGTGTCTATAAGTCATTGGTCTCGCCAGCATTGTGCTCTGATCTTGTGGAGAGATAGAGTTGTTGGTCAAGGCCTTTGATTTGGACTTGTGCAAGAACACAACAAAATACATATATAAACATAAACAGAGAGATGCAGCAGAAATAAATCTTCATTTCATTAATATCAAAGAACTGAAAGATGCTTACAAGCATAATGGAAATAAATTAGCTGGGGTGATGGTAGCTTATCTCTAGGAAGAGATGTCGCGGCTACATGCCTCTGAACTGTATTACAATGAAGCTCAAGAGCCTTTTTATTATTGAATAACAATGGGAAACCCTAAACAACCAAACATAACCCTGGGAGATGGAACGCCAAGAGTTTATGGGCCCCGTTGGGGTTAGTTCGGAAACCAACTTCTCGGGGCCGTAACTTGGTCATATGATCTTTGTTTGGCGTGTACGATACCTCGTTAGAAAGATCTATCCGAGTGATACAAGATTTGCGATAGGCCCTTCCTATGACTATAGGCATGTTGTGGACCTCAAAAAACGTTGTTTAGGGGGTCAAAACAGCTCCGGAAGTTCAGGACCCGGAAAACTGCTATAATCAAGGAAACTGATGAAACTGACTTGAGATCTAGGTGGAATAGGTGGGTGGCCACTAATATCCGCCTGGATCAGTCCTCCCCCCTTACGAAGCAATGGTCCCCATTGCATGCAGAGCCTCCATGAGGTGAGGAAATTTCTGTTGAACCTGGTCCTTGATGAGCCACTTGCCCTGATGAAGGAATTGGCTTGCTTTACAACTCGATATAGTCAGATCCTTTGCTGGTGAGTTTTCTTGACTTGCGTGTCCATGATCCTATCAGTTGTAGTCTGTTCAATGCAGCTTGGGTTGATCTCTGTTGGTGTTTGCTCCTCAGTAATGTCTCATGTGTCCAACAATGGGGGAAAGTATGGTCGTAATGGGTCCACATTGAATATTGGGTGCAAGCCAAGGAACATTGGAATGTTGAGCTAGAAAGCATTATCCCCTACAGCCTTAGTGATGGTGTAAGTCCCATATCAGAGCAGGCTAATCTTGTGGTGGGGCCAATGAGGTGCTCTTTTTGCAAATGTAACCAAACTTTGTCGCCCACTTGAAACTTGTGTGGTACTCGATGTTGATCATGACGTTGTTTATACTTAGCATTTTCTAGGTCCAATATGTCATGGACCTACTAGCGAATGTGTTGAATGCGCTCAATGAAGTTGTTAGCCCTGTCAACTTCAGACTAGACATGAGCCGAATCTCCCTAAGTAGCTGCAAATGGTATGGTAACATCAATGGGACATAGCAGTTGGAATCCCAATCCCACCTAAAAGGGGTTGTGGTCAGTTGAGCTGTGGAGAGCTCTATTGTAGCTGTGCTGGACATAGGGAAGGCTCTCATCCCATGTGTGTGGTTGCTTAGAGTTGTACATGCGCAAGATGTGCATGATCATTCTGTTGGCGACCTCTTTTTGGCCATCAGTTTGGGGGTCGAAAGTCGTGGACTTAGTGAGCTTGGTATCCAACAACAACCAAAGGCTTAACCAGAATGCACCTAGGAACCGGCTGTCCTGATCTGAGATAATGGACTGTGGGATCCCAAAGTGTACCCATACTCGTTCAAAGAAGAGTTTGGCAGTGGCTTCTACTGTGATACTCTTCTTGTAGGCCGCCAAAATGTCCATCTTAGGGAATATGTTGATGACCACAAAAACGCAGTCATTTCCATACTTAGTAGAAGGAAGGCCCAACATGTAATCCATGGAGATGGATTCCCAAGGCCGACTAGGAGTAGGGAGAGGAGTATATAGGCCTTGCTTCTTGACAGTTTGGCAATGGGACAAGAAGTGCAGGATCTGATGTACTTCCTAACATCCTGTCGAAGGTTCGGCCAATAAAAATACTTATGCAACACTGCCATTGTTTTTTCTACTCCGAAGTGTCCAAATACACTACCACAAATGAGTTGGTGAAGGGTCGCAAAATGTCGTCATTAGCCTCATGAAGGTTGCAGGGGCATTCGTCAACCCAAAAGGCATGACCAGCCATTCGAAAAGGCCCTCCTTGGATTTGAAGGCAGCCTTCCACACATCGGACGGTTTAATTGGCACCTAGTGATAATAAAACTTCAAATCAATCTTGTTGAAATATTTGGCCCCTTGAGTTGGTCTAAAAGGTCATCAATTCATGGGATTGGATACCTATTCTGGACAGTGATCTTATTCAGCGCTCGATAGTCAATTCAAAGTCTCCAGGTGTCATCTTTCTTCTGTACAAACACGATCGGGCTCCCACAGGGTGGTGAACTTGGCTTGATGTGCCCTTTCTGCAACACCTCCTGAATCTGCCTCTTAATTTCATCGTTCTCCAGAATACAGTGTCGGTAGATCGGTTCATTGGGTAGCGACAAGCCCGGGGTCAGATCGATGGAGTTCTTGACCTGACAGTGCAGGGTACCCCTGTGGGTGAGGTGAAGATGTCCCTGTACTCCTCTACAACCTTGTCCATCTACTGTTGTTGTGTGGAGGAGCCCTGTCTGGAGGTTGTGGATGTGGCCACAGTCGTCTTCTTTCCCTGAGGGAAAATCATAAAGACAAATTACCCATTCTGGGAAATGATCTTACTGCATTGCTTCGTAGAGATCAAAGAGATGGTGGTAGGCGATGTTACCTCTGGTATCTTGTATAACTTATTGCCCAAAGAAATAATATGAGTGTGAGGCCTAGACTCATACACAACATGACGCTTCCAAAAGTATGGATGGCCTAATAATACATCACAAACTTCAAGAGGAGCAACATCACATATTACCTCATTTGTGAAGGGTATGGATGGCCTAATAATACATCACAAACTTCAAGAGGAGCAACATCACATATTACCTCATTTGTGAAGGGCTTGACGTTGTAGGAAAGGCAACATTGTTGGCTGACACGGAGATTTCATCCTTGGTGAAGCCACCCAATGGTGTACGACTGCAGGTGTGGTGTGGTCGGTAGGCCCAACCGCTTCATGACCTCTGCTAAAATGAGGTTCTTTTCGCTTTCGTTGTTGACAATGAACTGCAACGAACCCTTCCCCAACATCTGCGAGTGGAAGAGGCGTTCCCCCTCCTCTGGATCTTCGAGCTCAACCTTCTGGATCTTGGTGGTGGCAACGGTGACACTAGGCTCTGCATCAATAATCTGCTTCCCTTTGTCATTCCCCTTGTCGGGTTCTAACTCAGAGTCGGAACATGAATCTGATTCGAAAGCCTTCACCTCGGCCACCAGTGACTGCTTGGCTCGACACTTACTTGTGTTGTGAGTGGAGCTCTTATGGAATTCACACCATTTCCATGTGTCCTATGTCTTTGCGGTGTTGTTCTTTGCTTGTAGCTTTGGCAAGTTGTCCTGGGTCACCTTGCCTTGGCTTTCTACTTTGTTCTACGGTTTGGGGGCACCTTTCCCTTGCTTCGCGTTCGCAGATCCAAAGTATCACTTCTTCTGTTTAAATTTATGCTTGATCTTGACAGCATATCTATAGGCGGCGCCAAACGAGATGTCCAGGAACTCCATATCATTTTGGATGTACTTGTGTAGACAACCGCGGTACTTGAGTACCGAATGTCACTCAGAATCCTTGATACCCAACTTCGTGCGAAGGCTATTAAAAATATTTGTGAACTCCGACACGTCTTGATCCCTTGCCCGTTGTAGCATGGTCCACTTTATGTATTTATCTTCGTAGCTCCCGATAGGGTAATATTGTTCCTTGATGGTGTCTCAGAAAGAATTCCAACTGGGTGCGGCTGAAAAATAGTGAGGGTTCCCTCTCGTCCTTCTATTCACAGTAGGTTTCCCACCAGTCCTCAACATGGGGGGCAGCTTTGAGGAGTGCAAAAGTAATCTTTTCCCAATTGGAAAAGCCATGAACCTTAAAATATCCTTCCAACATATTTAACCGTCTATCTACGACATCTACATCTATCTAGCCTTCAAATATGGGAATGTCAAAGTTTACTTGTACCTTAAAGCGAGTGGCACCTCCAGCATGGTTGTTGGATGAAGATGTGTCGCCTATGGGTGGTCAAAGGATCTAGGCAAAGTTATCCATCATCGTGTTCCTTTGTCGCTTGAGGGCTTCCTCGAGCAATATTTTGAAAGGATCTCCTACTCCCTCGTCTTTCTTTTCTTCTGCCATGTGAGGTTGTCAGGGTTTGTGAGGTTGGTCTTGCAAAGGTTCAACCAGTTTGAGCCCTAACTCCTTATACCTTGACCTCGTTAGGGAAATAAAAAGAAAAACATAGAAGGAGCAAACCACTCTAATACCATTGATCTGGACTTATGTAGGAAAGCATCAGAATATAGACATAAACATAAACACAGAGATGCAACAAAAATAAATCTTCATTTCATTAATATCAAGGAACTTAAAGATGCTTACAAGAAAAATGGAAATAAACTAGCTCGGATGATGGTTTCTTATCTCTGAGAAGAGATGTGGCAACTACATGCCTCTGAACTATATTACAATGAGGTTCAAGGGCCTTTTTATTATTGAACAACAAGGGCAAACCCTAAACAACCAAAAACCTAACCCTAGGAGATGGAACGCCAAGATTTTGTCAGCCCCGTTGGGGTTAGTTGGGCAGCCAACTTCCCAAGGTTGTAACTTGGTCATAGATGCCCAACTTCCCGAGGTCCTGGTCATATGATCTATGTATGGTGCATACGACACCTCGTCAAAAAGATCTATTCGAGTACTACAGAATTTGTGACAGGCCAATGCCCATGGCTACAGGTTTGCTATGAACCTCAAAAAAATGTCGTTTAGAGGATCAAAACAGCTCCGAAAGTTGAGGACCCTAAAAAATGCTAAAAATAGTAAATTGTGCTATAATCAAGGAAACTGATGAAAACCAACTGGAGGTCTCGGTGGAATAGGCGGGTAGCCACCAATATCCACCTGGATCAGCCTTGTATTGTGACAATGCTAAATGATATGATGCTAAACAGATGGGTTACCAATCCGACTCTTCTTATGAGATATCTTTAGATTGAGAATGTCCATGTACCATTTATGAATACCTCCCTAGTTGAGAGGGAGTGTTGAAAAATGTGTAACTAGGTTCAATCTTCATAAATATGAAATGTACTTTTAATTCTTGTATATTGTAAAACGACAGAAAAAATATTATTGTTATTTTTGAAGCATGGGTTTCATGCTCAAGGTATTTTATTTTTGAGGTCAAGCAACCATTGAGTGCTTCCAGGGTTTTCCCTAGGTCTAGAAGTCAAAAGAGTCATTGTTATATGTTGAAGACCCCATCAGGCGCATTGTAACTTGTAAAAAGAATTATTTTTGTAGTTAGAGGTGTCAAAATAGCCTCCAAGACCAAGTCGGCCTGCCAGCTAAATTGAGGTATTTCGTCCACCTTGGAAGCCTATATATAGGAGGGAACTCGACTTCCTAGAGACAATTTATTCTCTCATCAAGCAAGCAAAGGAGAAGAAGAAAGAGGCTAGCGAAGGAAGAAGAAGGATGAAGATCAAGTGCTTGGGTAATTTCCCTCTCTCTCTCTCTTCACATGTGCGAAGGAAGGAGACTAGGGTTTCAAGTGATGAGTTAGGGTTATGTTGTTGTAGGATCGAACTTGGAGAAAGTATAGAAAGAAGGTTGAAGGCTCATTAGGTCATCCTCAAACACTAGAAGAAGGAAAAAGTCAAGTGAAGGTCTCAAGAAATCTTGGAGGCCCGAAATAGTCTCACATGTGTGGAAGCAGATGTTGTTGGGAGGGCTGAAAATCTCAGACTTGCAATAGAGGCCAAAAATCTATTGCTGGGTCAATGTTGTGCTACTGGAAGAGATTTCACTGGGTTTGACTTAGATCAAGGAAACACATCATCAAGAAGGTTGGACTTGGTCTAGGAGAGGTATTGGTCTTAGTCTAGAGCTTTTGAAATTAGTCAATTGTAGAATCTATAAAAAGAGAAGAGATTTGTGGGTTTTCCTCTCAAGTGGAGAGGTTTGGCCCTAGCTTGCAGCCTATATCCTTTGTTCTTGTGTATTGTTGATCTTCTTGTTTTTGGTAGCTGTTTGATGATAAGAATAACAAAATAATACAAGAAGAAGCTAATAAGTAAGAAAAAGTAAAAAGATATAACAAGTGGTTATCAAGCTAAAGAGAAATCATTTTATCCATTGCCCTATAGATTTCTCAACGCTTTTGTGGGTTAATTTTCATGTTTTGTATTGGCTATGAGGTTGCCTTGTAACCTCGCCTAGTATCAAGCCCATTATTTTACAATTGGAGGGGCTCCTAGGCGAAAATAGAGATCATTAGACATGTATAGATAAGAGAGAGGTCATTTCACTCTCTCATCATCACCACTTAGAGAATTTGGACCTGATAAGAGAAATCGCAATTGTTCGTTCTTGGCTATTAGAGGTTCTTGGAATGCATTTTGATATTTGGAAGCTATTTTGAATTGTCTTTGGAGCTATTCGTTTGGTGAATGGATGGTTATACTGCATGTTATCTTGTAAGTGCCTACTGTTGAAGATTATCATTTTGAATTTGTCTAATGTATGGAATTGTTGCTTCTAGATTATGCTTGATTTTACCCTAATTTCTTGAAAATAAATTTTAAAGACTAATTAGTTGAGAATTGCATATTTTACTCATTGTATAACATGTAATGAATGTTCTTAGTGGGGGAATTCTTATAACTCTCCATCAAACTCCATTTATTATTGAGTGGGTAAATGCTAGAATTTTGATACCTAGGGCATGAAATTCCAACCTCCTTAGCAACAAATTTGGCTTATCTATCACATCCTTGACTCCATATGCCTAAAGGACAAGGCACTAGTCCAAGTCTTTGACTCCATATGCCTAAAGGACAAGGCACTAGTCCAAGTCTTTGAAAAATTTTAAGGATGAAAGTTTATCTTAAAGTGTAGCAATCTTGGCGAATCTTACTAGTCTCTAATATCCAAATTTTAATATATTTGATGATAATTTTGTAAAAATGTTTATATTTATAATTATTTTATATTAGACAATATATAATATTAGTGATTTTTAAGGTAAAATAATTTTATACTATAAAATTTGGGTGAATTAATTTTTATAAAAATGGAAATTAACGAATCTTTTTATTGGAAAAAGCATGGATTATTAGCCCACCTACGAATATTAGCCCCTAAAATTTTCCCTGATTTTCTCCATAAATTTATCTCCTTAGATTTGGTCCTTATGAGGCTAGAGAAAAAAACTAGGGCTTGGAACAAAATTTTAGTGAGGAGGCTTTTTGGTGGGTTGAGAACCTAAACATCAAGAGGTGGGTCTTAGATACATGACCTATCATTTTGGTGGGGTATCCACTCAAATTTTCCCTAGGAAGGAAACCCTAGTTTCTTCTCCCTCAACTTGAGGACTTTCTTAAGGGTTTCAAAGCCTTGGAATAACTTATTATCTTTGCAAGGAACCCTTTCTCTTTGTTCTTGACCTTGTGAATACCTATCACCATTGAAAAACTTCAAAACCCTAGGTCTTGAACCTTGATTTCTAAGGCTTTTCTTAGAGAGTGTTTTGCTTCCTTAAAGCTCTAAAACATTATTGAGTCTCTCTTTTGAATGAGTCGTAGCTTGATCACCTTGTACCTTATACCTATCATATCCATTTTAAGTGATCTCCCTCGTACTAGGACTCCTCCCATCAATGAAAGTTCATATAGAGCAAGGGTTTTGGCAGAGGTGACATTAGGCCTCCACCCCATTGTTAGCACCTAGTCTAGCTTTTAGTCTTGTAGGGTGTCCCTCTCCAAAGCCTACTAGATTTTGTAGTAACATTGCCATCTGCTACATGCTAGATCGTGTAGATCTATTTGGAAATCTCCACTGACTTCCCTTTGACACAATCAAGGTATACTTCATATTTGTCGCTCTACCTCCTCCCTCTAAGCTCAAATCACATCTAGTATAATATCTCTCAAGTTTCAACACATCACCAATTCTGGGAATATCCTCTTGTCACAAGCTTTACTTTGTTCTTCCACTTCTTCCATCTGCTGCTAGAGTCTTGGCAACCTTCGCTATGTCCTTGCAATCCTCACTAGGAGGTCACGAAAGAACGATTATAACCCAGCAAAGAGAAACAAAGACAAGAGGCTAGCTAACAACAATAATCAAGGAAGAGAGATATAAGTTATCTATCTTTTGAGGATCATAGGAAATGTTAGCTCCCTCTTGATCATAGCCTTCTTGCATCCATCTTGCAATTTTATCATCCTTGTCCTCATCATCAACATCATCATCAACATAATGCCATTCCTTCCTTGCATAGACTAGGTTTCTTCTTTCAGTGAAAATGTTAATCTAGATCTAGGGTTTTATCTACAAACCCTAGGATTTTTACATTCAAGACTTCTAGGATAAATCCTAGTTACATTTTACACCCCTTGCAAGTCCAATCAGACTTTGTAATGTGCCAATTTTCCTTTTCATAACCAAATGTCCAAAAAATCAGAGTCCCGAGGCCTCGGAAAACAATCAAAGGATATTCCATCTTGATATCAAACTGAGTGAATGAGTCAAGATCATGGATCTTCCAATGAGATGTCTTCGTCAAGAGATAAATATGATAGACCCATAACATACTTGGTTACTGCTTCAACAGTACTAGTAAGGATATTCCTGCAACTCTATTTTCAGCTGAACATTGATTTTGACCTTTTCAATCCTAGTGGCTCATCCTTCAGTAATAATTCAGTTTTGCAAATGACTCATCTTTCTTGAGAGTACTTTTGTCTCTAAACTTAAAAGAGGACTCGGCCTTTTTCTTCATTATAAGTTTGTTATGTCAAAAGGTGAACTTGCTCCATCACAATGTGCTTTGGCGGTGATCTTTTTCCTTATTTCGAATTCTTAACTTTCAAGATTGAACAAAAATAGGTCCCATCCTTCAAATGTCCTTGGCACCAGCAATAGCCAAATGCACTGCATCTTCCAAGTCCTTTACTTAGCAAGGTAATATTCATGACAACAAATGGCATCGATACTTTCATGAGATTTTCAAAATCCTGCTTCTGAACACAATGCAATATTTTCAAGGAAAAACACAGGTTTGTTATCTCACACTTCAACTCTCAGCATTGAGCTTTTCAACATCCTGCTTCTGTACACAATGCAATATTTTCAAGGAAAAACACAGGTTTGTTATCTCACACTTCAACTTTCAGCATTGATCTTATCTTGCTTTGAGCCATAACCCAAATTATGATGTTGTCATTTGAAATATCAAGATGAATTTCCTAATTTCCTAGATCAGAAGGCGTATCAATATTTTTGTATGATTGAAGATCATATTGTGAGTTTCATCACTGGAATTGTAGGTGACGTGGCTCCTTCAATAGTCATCATAATTATCCTTTCATACATTCCTGTGATCTGACTAAGGAGTGGATCACAACTTTGATACAAGACTTTTCAACCAAGCATTTAAGTAGTCATTTCTTCTAGCTGAGGTCTATAAGAATGTTGCCAAAGAAAACCATTGATCTCAAACGAGATTGTAAGAAAATTGATAGAATATATCTTATATCCAAGCATCAAACTTCCGACTTTGGCAGACTTTTGCTGGTCTCTTTATAGGGTTGTATTTCCAGACCTCATACTCGTCTTAGAACAACTCATCACTATAATGTGCTTTCCATGGAATCTGTAACAACCCCTAATTTTATTTTATTTTATTTTAAATGAAAATAAATTCAACACACAGCACTTAATTATATATCTTGACACCATGTTGTATGAGTAATGCATTTAACACACAACACTATCTTAACACCATCTTGAAGTGTATATTCTAGAAAATATACACTGACATTAAATGGGTAAAAAAAAGACATCGCTGGCAAAGATTTTGAGCACACACAGCAAATGGTTGATGTAACGAGGTAATAATTTTGTGATCTATCGGCCTTGAGCTTGTTACCACTCATCAACCAGAATAAGAGATTACAGACAGTACACTATCAAGGGAAGAAATTTTAAATGGATTGAGATTAATGCCTAGATGTAATTATTTACCATCCATTGAATAACAATGAATACTCCCTAATTGGTTTATAATCTGCCATTTAAGAGAGAATGAAATGATTTATTTTTCTGATTTTGCAAATGTGGTCGATTTGATTTCATTACAAAAAGTCTGCCATCTAAGTGAATCAATGCAATCTGAAGAAACAAAACACTAATAATATTCATTTTAGTTAATTGTCTTGCAAATTTTGTCAGCTGGTTCTCATCTTAATAATTGGATTGACTTCCTCACATTCAATGGTTACTTGATCTAAAGGTCTGATCTCAATTGACATGAAGATCCTATTGTATTATATCTAGGCAATTATTTCCCATGCATTCAATAACAATGAATATTGCCTAATTGGTTTACAATCTGCCATTTAAGAGAGAAGGAAATGATTTCTTTTTCTGATTTTGCAAATGTGGTCGATTTGATTTCATTACAATAAGTCTGCCATCTAAGTGAATGAATGCAATCTGAAGAAACAAAACACTAATAATATTCATTTTAGTTTATTATCTTGAAAATTTTGTCAGCTGGTTTTCATCATAATAATTGGATTGACTTCCTCACATTCAATGGTTACTTGATCTAAAGGTCCGATCTCAATTGACATGAAGATCCTATTGTATTATATTCTAGATATACATAACGAGTCCCTTTTTAAAAAAAAATCCAACACAGAAAACATTTTGTGAGCACATTGATAGAAAAAGCCTTTATTATATCAGAGGTCTTATGGCTATATTTACCTCACTGTAAATTATCTAGTACATGCACCAAATATGGTTGTTTGACTAGCAGTATCCATGCTAGATTTAGTCTATTCATACTAGCTACGCGACCACTGATAAGGCGTGTTAAATTATGAAACAATTAGGGACAAGATTAGAAAAAATAGTAGCCTTGTGATCTTTGTGCATGAGATACTGAGGTCAATCGTAAGCCACATTATTGTTTTATTAGGCTTGAATTAAGAACTCAAATGCCTTTTACCAATAATGCTGGATATAACATACTGATGTTAAGTGGCATACTGGTGCTTAGCCTTATTTCAATACCTATAAGCGTACCACTATCCATGCAGCCTGTACTTGCAATTCATGGGGTAACCAATGATGCCTAGTGAGAATCACCAGTAGCATCACATGAATTAGCTTCCGATGAGTCTAATAATAGCTTATGACATTGCTAACTGCATATTGTAATGCTACCTTATGCTTCTGTGGTAAAACAGGGCAGTGAATCAATGACCTCACATGTACCATCCACGCTGAAAGCAATCAATTTATTTACTGTGATGTTGTGTCATGCAAGGGTATTGTATTGTTGGATGATACGTCCCATTTTAGACAATAGGCTGCATACTAAGGTTGCCTACAAAGGTTCTGTCTTGTCAGTACTTATCCATACAATGGGGTGGCATACAACCAAACCGTTGAGAAGATTACCAGATAATGTTTATTATGGCAGTGTTAAGCAGCTCACAACAGAAGAGTAAATCCCTTCTTATGACTCCTGGGGATTACAAAATGATGCACAGACTAGCCACTAAAATGCCTGATAGTTAAACCACTGCAGGAAACAGGGCACGTAGCTAATCTTATATGTCTAGGCACTATACAGACCTTGAGACTCTAGTACCTCGGGCTAATATCCAGGGAAACTATGTGTTGTCAGTCTTGAATCCACTCCTTTAACCATGCCTAAGCATGTAATCCTGAAGTTTTTTAAGCGAGCCAAGACCTCAGGTTACTCAACACCGTGTGATCTGGGAAGGGCAATGGGACCAGGCTCACAACTCTCCTCCCATCCGCTGACAACTGCCAGTAATGCAGTTGTCACCCCCTAGCATGAGGAACCTGTCCCACTGACCAGACCTCCAGATGCATTTGGGATTCCAGAGGTTTTTCCCCACCTCCACCCTTCTGGATTAAGGGTATACAGCTTACAGGCATATTCTAGGATTTCTAAGGAGGTCTTCCTCCACCCACAGGAAATTCAAGGTAAGGGGCAGGACAAGTCACAAGAAACTCTAATACAACCTGCTATTAAACTATATGAATAATTCAATTTAAATAAGAATGGGTATAATTACCACCCAAAAATAATAGAGTTCAGCATATTGCCAATGTGGCCAATGTGAACGCAAGGAATGTACAGGAATTGCAAATGAGGCTAGCCACAATTAGGTAAATACTTAATTTCAATCTCACATTTGATTCCCTACAGAAAGGACAAAAGACCTGATAATACACTATAAAGCTTGAGATGAGTAAAATCCTTCTAGCTGCAAATATGGTAATTCCACTTCTGTTTCCTCAACAAGAATGGCATGGTGAACAAGTAAGGACATGACCTAAGAATCAAATGGCATCTGACCTCAGCTCAGGTCAAGCTTGATTAGTTTGGTAGATGACTTGATTACTTTCAGAGCCACTCAGAAGAATGTACAGAAATGGCAATCCCCTTTCTCGAATTATGGCTTCTTTGCCAGAAATCATTTCGGGCAGCACAACAAACACATCAAACTTCAAGGACATCAATCCATCAGCAAGGTTTTCTGAAGCCATGTATCCCTGTGTGCCTAGCACCCTTCTGCGGTAATTTGAGGTGTAGTGAACTAATAGCTTCTACAACTGTGTTCTTAGTCAATTCAAAACTACAGTGAGTTTGCATTCCAGGGGAGGTCTTCTTCCACCCAACGGCCAATCCAAAAACCCTCCTAGAGGCTAGACAGTTGCTTGTTCTTCACTAAGAGACTAGGGTTAAGTTTATTGTATAGCGTTCAGCATGAAAATGCTCCAGGTCTCCATACCACACATGTTGGAAGGTGGCTAAGCCACAGGCATGTCCGCAAGGTTCCTAACTCTTAGACGGTAAGACTAACCCAGCAATTATATGACTATAAGATTTTTGGGAAATTGTAGTGCTAAGAATAGAGTCATGGTAATGACTTTGCCATTGTGCTATACCCTAGAACCCAGTTGTTAATTGGATGCAGAGAAGTGACAATTTAATGCAGTAAATGTCAAATGTACAGTTCAGCGGCACGATGTGGAGGCTTACTTCTGACACCGAAATTCTATTTACTATCCTCATGATGCAGACCCCACGATGTTCAGGTGTGACGCCCTCCTTGCAGAAACACACCCTTCAAGTGGCTACCAAGAGACCTTCTTGCCTTTGATTGTTGGAATGTGGCTAAGCCACAGGCATGTCCGCAAGGTTCCTAACTCTTGGACAGTAAAACTAACCCAGCAATTATATGACTATAAGATTTTTGGGAAATTGTGGTGCTACGAATAGATTCATGGTAATGATTTCGCCATTGTGCTATGCCCTACAACCCAGTTGTTAATTGGATGCAGAGAAGTGACAGTTTAATGCAGTAAATGCCAAATGTACAGTTCAGCAACATGATGGAGGCTTATTTCTGACACCGAAATTCGATTTACTATCATTGGGATGCAGACCCCACGATGTTCAGGTGGGGCGCCCTCCTTGCACAACACACCCTTCGAGTGGCTACCAAGAGACCTTCTTGCCTTTGATTGTCCTCTCCTTGTCATGCCTTCTCCTTTGTTCACCTCTCGGTTCCTTCTCCCTTGCTCTCCTCTCATTGTGTTCTTCTATTTCTTGTCCTCCTTGTTCCGATTTCTCCCCTTTTCCACTGCTTGCTTCATGCTTCTAGTCTATGTCACACGGTTCGGGTTTGAATTCAAATTTTCTAATGAGGTTCCTATGAGGTTCGACATTAAGTTCAACTATACATATTTTTCAACATATATATATATGACATAAAATAATAAAACATCAAAATCAATCAATAAAGCTATATGAGTAGCAATGAGCACCCACGAGCCACAAATCACGACCACTATTTCCTTCACGCTCCAGGCGGCGGGGACAAGCAACATCTAGAAATTGAAAAGAATACAACAAGCAGTGGCAACACTAAGCACAATAAAGCGAGTACGCTCAGATTGAAGTTGGCTTGTGAAAATCTATCAACAGCCATGGTAAATAAAGCCAAACCAGTGGCCACCACAAGAAACTAACCATTGGGAAGCAAAACAAGAGAAAACCGTGTGTTGCCCATGGTTTTTCTCATAAACTTTAAAACAACTGACAAAAACAACCTGAATTGAAAGTGACTCTAATTAGTCAGTCAATTAATTAAAAATAAAAAAGGTTAAAAGTGACTTAAGTAAATTAAAATTAAAAAATCACTAAGATGGAGTCTCGAGGGAGCTTCTAGAAAATAAATAAAATAATAAAATAAGACACTTCTAAAAGATTGGAGATCTATCAAGAGGAGGAGAGGAGGAGATCATTTGGGGATATCTTGGATTTGAGCTTTACTTTCTTGTGGAGAGGTTTGGAGAAATCGAAGTTGATAGCTTTAGCAGTAGCCCCAGGACGGAAACCCTCAAGTGATTCAGTAAGAGTGGGCGAGTACCCACCTCTCCCGTTGGTGAATTCATCCAAAATTCACAAGAGAGCCTAGTAGTTACATTTCAATTTATTTTTGGAGGGCCAGTGCAGCAATGAAGCAGATTCTTGAGGCCAGTTTTCATCTCAACTATATTGGTTGTATCAACATGTAAACCTCGATTTATTTATTATAATAAAGCTGAGATTATTTCTGCTCATCATATTCTTAAATTGCAACATTCTATTTGTTATATTTTACATGGCAATCTTTTGTTAAATGAATGAACTTTTTATAAAGTAATTTTTGTGAGTTAAATTCTATAAGACACTTCTAGAAGATTGGAGAACAATCAAAAGGAGGAGGAGATCATTTGGGGATATCTTGGATTCGAGCTTCTTTCTTGTGGAGAGGTTTGGAGAAACTGGAGTTCCCAACTTCAAGCAACCCCAGGATAGAAACTCTCAGGTGATTAAGTGAAAGTGGGCGAGCACCCACCTCTTCCCTTGGTGAATTCATCCAAAATTCACAAGACGGCCTAGCAGTTCCATTTCAGTTCAATTTTGGAGGGCCAGTGCAGCATTGGAGCAGCTTCTTGAGGCTAGTTTTCATCTCAGTTATATTGGTTGTATCAAAATGTAAACCCCAGTTTATCTATTATAATAAAGTTGAGATTATTTCTACTCATCGTATTCTTAAATTGCAGTATTCTATTTGTTATATTTTACATGGAAATCTTTTGTTAAATGAATGAAATTTTTATGAAGTAATTTTTGTTGAGTTAAATTCTGAGGATTTGCCAAATTTTCCCGTTTGGGATATTACAGTAAATGCAATTCTTGGATGGAGGCTTGGAGTTGGCTCAATGATTAATAAGTTATGATAATGGTCCTACAAGGAGTGAACCCAAACAAGTACTTGGCTTATGAGGAGTAATGGAATCTGTGTCAGCTTGTGATGGAGACATGTAGACACACCACACCATTTGTAGATACATTGTCTTTGAGCTTTTACTGTGCACATCACCTTGGAGCATCACATATGTACTCTTAGAGTAGGCACTTTAATTGAGTTGTCCTACAAAGCATTTAATGTAGGTTGTTTATAAGGGCTTGGGCCCAGATATTATTGTTAGCCTCCCTCACTCTCATATATATATATATATATATAGGAGAGAGTCCTTTGATCACCATCATCATTATACTCTTCTCTTTGTACTTGCCTTCTTGGGGTGGTTAGCTAGGGTTCACAAGGAAACCTAACATCTTTGTTGGAGATTACTCTCTCTTATCTATTCATTTGTACTTGGTTTAACTCTCACTTGGAGTCGCAAGTATCTTATGATCTTATTAGAGCATCTTGAAGTCTAAGATTAGGGTTTAATCCCTTTTGCTTCCAATGAATTCTCATATAATTTAAAGGAGATTTTGGATACTACTCTCTCTTACCTATTCATTTGTACTTGGTTTCAATCTCACTTGGAGTCTCAAGGTATCTTATGATCATCTTCGAGCACCTTGAAGTGTTAGATTAGGGTTTCATCCCTTTTGCTTCCAGTGAATTCTCATATAGTTTAAAGGAGAGTTCGATTAGATAAAGCCTTATAAAACCACTATAATATCATCTAAAGTGACTTAGGAGATGTCAAAAATGAAAGCAACAAGACAACAACACCGTGAAAGTTATCATGAGTTAGAGGTTGCAAGATGTAGGGTTGTTGGAAAGCATGAAGCTAGCATATTCTAAAGATCAAGGTCAGCCCCTATTGAGATGGTTCACTTCATTTGCAAGAAGGGAATTGTCATCGTTGAGTTTTCTTGCTCCATGTGGGGTGACATTATCATTTTAAAGACATAAGCACCCACTTTAAGCTCTCACATCTATTAAAGGAAAATTGCAATTTTATTTGCATTTTTGGCAAAGCAAGGGAGCTGGATGCTACGAGTGGAAGACCTTTTTTGGATAATTTGTTTCAACTTTCAGGGCTTGTGCATAATGTCCTCTTGTAATTAATCACCCAAGGAATGACAAATTAGCCTATCTAACCCCATAGGCTATGATCAATTGTAAAGGGGGGAACCCATTATTTAAAGTTATTGGGGTAACATTAGATTATTTGGAGTAAATGGAGGAAAATTTGTAATAAAGGCCAAAATTGGGGCAAATGATGGGAAAACTTAAATTCAAATTTAGGAGGGACGACCCCAAAGGGAATCTCTAGAGAGGAGAGAGGAGAATCATTTATATCTTTCTGATTTTTGAGTTGAGGCTCTTGGAGGATTTTAAGACCCTTTTTATGTTATTGATTTCAGTGGTGAAAGATTCCACCCTAGCCAATCCTTTCTCTTTACTCTATTTAGAATAAGTTTTGGGGCAACATTCATCTATCTTGTGACAACAAGGATTCTGAGTTAGAAAACCTGTGAAAGCAAGTATTCTAGGGCATGGTCTAAGACAGCAAAGGGTTCTAAGGCTAGCATTGAAGCATCAAAGGTTTTTGAGGCTAGGACTAAAGCAACGAAGGGTTCCTAAGATCGAATCTAAGGTAACGAGGGTTTTTTACTCTACCTGAGGCAAAGATCCATCTTGAGGGTGGTTTCTTATGACAACACATTATTTTTTGGGTAAATCATTGGCAACGAAGTTCCCTGGCTTGGAACTAAGGCAACAAAAGCTTTTAAGGCTTAATTGTGACAGCGAATCACCCTTGAAGGATTCCTCTATGACAACGAAGGTTTGAATAGACCTTATTGTGGTTGCGAACTACTCCTACAAGAATCCTTTTGGCAGCGGCACACCATTGAGGTAAAATTTGTGGTGGAAAAATACCCCCTAAGGCCCTGTTGATGGTCGTGGACCCTACATGAGAAATTCTTTTACAGCTGATTATCTTTGTGACAACATAATCATTCCTAAGACAGGTTTGTGGTAGTAGGACGTCCTTGAGGTTTGTTTGCAGCCTCAAATATCTCTGTGGTATTATCTGTGGCAAGACAAAGTTTGGTTGAATTAACTCTAGCAGTAACGTGACAACAAGAGCCAACAAAGTTTGGCTAACTATTGAGGCTAGTTGTAAGGTCAGACCAATAGTAATGGGATGGTAGGGTTTGCTAACAATTGTTGTGAAACTAAACTTTAGTGTGATATTGGAAGGACTATGTGATTATAACCCATTTATGTAATGTTGGATTAGCTTCATGTGTATGAGTTGTCGATGGAGTGAAATATTGGTTACATCGTTCATTGCATTCAATATTATCTTTGTCTGTGAAAGTTAAGAGATTACCATGATAATAGTTAGAATACAAATCTTGTCATGTGCTCTTTTCAACCCTAAGGATAACTTTTCCCCCAAGGGACATTACACTATGCCCCCTAGATTATTGTGCATATGGCTTGAAATCCCCTACATTGTATTTTTTGTTGATTTTTCTTTAGCAATTTAGAATCTTGTTTATGTTTATGACACAATCACAAACACAACAAAAAATGCCACAACATCAACACTTTTGCATAACGGAAAATGTACAATAGTGAATCAATGTAGTACACAAGAATTTTTCAACCCAAAACTTTTTATATTACAACTTTAATACAACAAACATAGGGCTCTCATACCAAGGATCATGGCCCTTACAATTAACCCTGACACAAGAACAAATAAGGCATGATGTCAACAACTTATGACAATAAAACTTCCCTTGAACAAGACACGCTTGACTTGCTTGCTAAAGGAACATTCACACCAGCCATGTCAATGCACATATCTTGAACACCTTGCAGGTCCTTTGCCACCTCTTGTGCTGCCCACAAGTACTTCTGCAAATTCATAATTGCTTGTATCTTCAGCTGACCAATCTACCTTCTATCAACCTTCTAGCTGCTCCTAGAATGACTAAACATAGGCTTCCTTCTAACAATGTCTAGTTTCTCCTTAGGTCATAGTTCATAGGGTCTTCTCAAGCTTCCCTCACACCAATGAATCCCTTTTTGAACTCATTGAACTTAGGGCGCAATAAGTCTACCCTCAAACTATCTCTTTGCTGCTCCAAAGATGAGAGAACTTGGGGCTTCTCAGTAGCCCACACACCTGTGAATGTGACACACCAAATATCACAGAGTTTAGGGCAAAATAACACGTTATCAAGCACCTTTTGGACAAACCTTTACTCCTCATCAACCCAACTCTTCTCCTTAAAAACACAGCCACGTGTCCTCCTTGTAACCTCTGCTCAGCTTGCAAGGAACTCGGTCCTATGTAAGATAAACTCAGCCCTAACTCAAAGTTTGGACTACCATTAACACCTATGCATCACCTCAAGGAACCCATCCCTCACATCACCATCATATCAGCTCCCAAACTCAGCATAAGGTCATCCTAATCTCCTTCGCTCCATTCCAAATGAGCTCGGCCCTTACTCAGCTAGCATTACACCCTCACGGCCTCATGCACAAAATATTAAGTGAGTCTCAACAACATAGATTGGAAGCACAAAAATTTCATACCCTAATCATAGAGATTCTCCATAGCTTAAATACAAAACATTTTGTCCTTGATCAGAGAACCATGCACAAATTTTCAACCAACTTCCCTCCTCTTGACATGTACCAAAACATGAGACAAAACAAAACCAAAACACGTCCTCCTTCTCCTATCTAGCTCGACTCCTGAGGTTAGCGACTACTTTGGCTTGTCTTTGCTTGAGAAGATATGCTCTTGTGACATATCAAACGATCTTAACCTCATCTCTATTTATATGAAGTGGTGTCCCTTTCCACCAAGGGTCATAACTTATGTTCAAGTCGGCCTAAGCAAAACTTGAGGCAAAAGACCATTTTCCATAGAAATAAAATTATTTCATTTGACTTTGACCCACATCATTGAAGCCCTAAGTGCCCCTTAGCCCTTCAAATGTGCCCCTCATGCTTCCAATGAATAAACAATCAATTTTCACCTTGGTCTTGCTCCCACAACTTTGGGTACGAAACCCACCACTTGGGTACATTACCCATGAAGCTCCATTTCCATCGGTCATCTCCACACAAGCCCAATACCCCAAGGGTTGTGGGAGTACCTCCCAAGCTACACATTTCAACACTCCCTCTTAGCGAGGGAGGCACTTCCACTACTCGGAAGTATATTGTCATCATCAGCGACACTAGCCCAATCTCTGGTGTCCACCACTGCAGCGACCATATAGGATGAACCACACTATATTCTTGATAGTGTCCTTGCCTCGATATCATCAAAACCTGATGATTCAAACTTCCATAGCGCAGTTGACAATCCTTCGTAATCTCCCTTTGAAGTTAGAATCCCTCTAAGTCTATACAACCTTCATTGGCTCACCCTACTACTGAACTTGTATCCTTCCAAAGTCAATCTGACTTGTGGTCGAACACTGGGTATAATCACTCTAGGCCACCGTAACTCAACTCAACAAGCGATCTCATCCTCTTGGGTCAAATACCTCACGTGCACATGACTCCAATGTCGGATGTGAAGATTCACAACCCAATGAAGATACTAGCTTGCTATTATCTCGTCCTTCACACAGAGCTAACTCGTTCATAACACCTCTTCAGTGGTCTCAACAATCTTTGACAAGTCATTGGAAGTCCATGATCTATAACCTGCCACAGAACAAATTGTTGTTCACCAGGTTCCCCACCAATCCACCAAAACTCCCAGCCTATCTCATCACCTGGCCAATCAAGACCACATTTCTATGTTCTCAGTTGAACCTTTTGCTCCATGTGTAGGCAATTTCACGGGTCCTTAAAGTTGCTTCGATGTGCACACTCTGATTCAATTGTCCCTTCAAAGTAGCTATGATACCATGTTGATGTTTCCTTGGCAATTCAGAATCAGATTTATGTCCAAGACACAATAACAAGCACACTAAAATTCTACAACACAAGCACTTTTCATAGCGAAAAATGTACATAGTGAATCAATGTAGTACACGAGAGAATTTTTCAACCCAAAACTTGTTATATTACAACTTCAATACAACAAACGTAAGGGCTCCCATACTATGGATCATGGCCCTTACAATTAGCCTTGATACAAGAACAACTAGGGCTTGATGTCAACAAATTATGACAATCAAACTTCCCTTGAACAAGACACACTTGACTTACTTGTTGAAAGAACGTTCACAAGTACTTCTGCAAATTCAAAATTGTTTGTATCTTCAGTTAACCAATCTACCTTCTATCAACACTCTAGTTGCTCCTAGAATGACTGAACGTAGGCTGCCCTCTAACAATGTCTAGCTGCTCCTTAGATCACTCTTCGTAGGGTCTTCTCAAGCTACCTTCACACAAATGAATCTCTTCCTGAACTCACCAAACTTAGGGCACAATAAGTTACCCTAAAACTATCTCTTTGTTGCTCCAAAGATAACAAAACATATGGCTTCTTGGCAACCCGCACATCTATGAATTTGACACACCAAATATCACAGAGTTTAGGGCAAGATAACACACTGTCCAAAGTTTAGACACCTTTTGGATAAACATTTACTCCTCATCAACCCAGCACTTCTTCTCCTTGAAAACATAGCAACGTATCCTCCTTGCAACCTTTGCTCTGCTTGCAAGGAACTTAGTCCTATGTAATATAAACTAAGCCCTAACTAGAATTCAGACTGCCCTTAAAACTTGTGCATCACCTCAAGGAACTTGGCCCTCACATCACCATCATATCAGTTCCCAAACTCGACATAAGGTCATCTTAATCTCCTTTGCTCCATTCCAAATGAGCTCGACCCTTACTAAGCTAGCATTACACCCTCACGACCTCATGCACAAAATCTTAAGGGAGTCTCGA